>QLOS01001669.1:0-24723 GCA_003313725.1 Russula sp. MG48 | reverse complement strand
GGTCGGGGTAAAACCGGGCCAATTACGTACTACCGAATTGCTCGCTTCCGGCACTACAGTATAGACGAGGGCTCCTTGAGACATCCCATCAAAGAACAACGATCATGTCATTCTCGCTCTCCCACCCGGTCAACACCGCCTTGCTACTTTACATCCTCTACCTCCTCCAGCGCATCCTCGTCCCCTCTACCTCCGTCCCGCGCACGCCCCCCACAGAGTTCAAGGCGGGCTACTCGTGGATGCCACGCGCGCACGCGCTTGCGTTGCTCTTCACCACGTACACCCCGCGCACCCTCGTAAAATTCGACGGACGCGATGGCGGGAGGATCTTGCTCGCCATCTCCGGCACCGTGTTTGACGTCACCGCAGGCAGGGGGTTCTACGGCCCAGGTAAGCTTGTGTTTTTTTTTGTTTTACCTCGCTACTTTCCCCTTGGGGTGGAAGGCGGTGGTTTGCGCGCGTACTTTTGTTTTTGTGCTGACGGTTTTCCCAAGACGGGATGTACGGGAACTTTGCCGGGCGGGATGCGTCGCGCGGTATGGCGAAGCAATCGTTCGATCTTGGTGCGCGACTTTCTCTCCCTCCCTGAATACCGTCGATCTCTGACTCGATCGTAGAGATGTTAACTCCGATTGATCAACCGCTAGACAAGCTCGAGGATCTCGCTCCCGAGGAGATGTTAGTATCGTTTGCCTTCTCGAGTACTCATAGATGCTGACGCTGGTATGCTTCCTTCCGTTTCTCTTTCAAGCGAGAACATGAAGGGCTGGATTGATCATTTCACGAACAAGTATATCATCTGTGGGAAACTCGTTGAGAATGACGCTATTTGATCAGATACAGATGAACGACGTGTAGGATTGACTCGGGTACTGTATCACGCATGCGCTCGATGTCCTTGCTCTTGAAATGCTTTTTGGCTTTGAATAGATTGTCCCTTGGGTGGGCTGTTATACTTGGGGTAGCGCTTATAGTCTATGGTGCAACCTGTGCAACGCCTTGACTCGCCTGATGCACGCGGAACCGGTGCCGACAGGACATATCCCAACGTTGCATCTCTCCTGCCCGTTCCGGACACCTCTTGGGTTGTGCGTTTTACCCACCCCTATTGTGGACCGGATCAGAGATAATAAGCGAAGCGAGGCATAGCAAACGGCAAATGGGAAGTAGTCGAGTTGGGGCTTACTAAGAAGATTGAGTACGGAACGCTGAACCGGACACATTGGCTGCTGTTGTGCCCAAGGATAACTCTTGCCGCAGATTCCATTTCTCTGAACATTCACCTCAAATCGCTCATACAAGGCAGTCTCGGCCCCGCCCGGTCGATGAAAGAAGTAAAAAGTGAGCTTAGCGGCACTCAATCGAATATTCCTTGAGAAAATGCAGCTTGGAAATAGAATCCATCCTGAAAGAGCCTAGCTAGAGACGAAACGCGTATGTAGGACCCAGAGCTGGGGAGTTAATAAGTGTCAGGCCGCTCAGGTTTTGCAGGCCGTGCGAGTCAGACGCACGTAACTTAGTACAGTATCACCGCTAAATTCCATTTAGTACGCGCGTCTATCTTCATACCAATAGGGAAAAGTCACCTGAACGACATGCCCTCACCCTTTACCGCCATACTCACAACCTAGCCATCACCAGGACCAACTCAACGTTGTACTGTCTCCATAGTTTTCGGGCTCGTATTATGAGTACCTTTACCGAATTCCCAGATTTGTCATCACTCGTCAAGATCGCCGTGGAGGAGTACCAGGCCCAGACCGCGATACAGCTGGCCGAACATCCGCTCGCCAGCAAACTTGAACAATGCGATTCTGTTATGTCAGTGACTAGAGTCCTTCAAGGCCAACTAAAGGCCTTCCGAGAAGGTCATGGAAAGGTGATCAAGCCACTCAAGCGTGTCGTCCACATCCTGCATGCATTGTCCAACTGCGTTGCTCTCGGCGAGGTTATTGGTTTGGTAATAGTCACGTCGAACGGTCCTATATTCTGGTACCTGACACTTATTTTCTGTAGCCATGCTCGCCTGCGAAAACAGTCCTTGCAGGTGTTTGTATCCTCCTCACCGTATGTTTCTTCTTCCATTCCTATGCGCGAGTCCATGTGAGTGACATGTGACGTCTATGTATGCTGTGCTAGGCGGTCGAGGACGTTAGTGCAAGTTACGATGCGCTCGTCGACCTGTTCGAATCGCTCGAAAGTCTTCTCAACCCCCTCGATATATATACCAAGTTCCCCCCAACACCAGCCCTAACAGTGATGGTCGTGAGAATAATGATCGAACTGCTCCGTACCCTTGCTTTAGCGACAGAACAGATCAAGCAAGGTCGACTGGGTGAGACCGTCCTGGCTGACACGTCCCTTCACTCAACTCGACGCAGAGAAGTTCCGGGAGGAGGTTTGGGGAGAGATTGGTGCCAAAGCGGCGCTACAGACGCTGGATAGGTTCACACAGGACGAGGCTCGGACTCGCGCAGCGGAGATCCTCCAGGTCGTCCATGGTCTTGTCCAGATTATGAGGGTGGCCATGGAAGGTGAGCAAACCCTTCTCGGATAATCACCCCCTCTCCGCTGAATGCCTGTCCCTCTAGACGCTAATGAGTCGACGAACGATGTCAAGGACATCCGAGGTACGTTTGGCCGGCAAAATGAAAAGGCAGCTCTATATCTCACTTGGTGTTAGTGATGGTGGAACAAATCGTGAACAAGATGAAACGTCGGTTATATCATAATACCCAAATCATGACAATATTGCTGAGACTCCCACAGGTGATCAGTTCCATCAAGACGTACAAAAGTGGCTCTCTCCTCCAGATCCGCAGAAAAATCACAACATCGCGTGCGAGGCACACCATAGTGGAACCGCGACATGGTTCATTCAAGGCAAAGCTTTCGTGGAGTGGAAGTCATCTGGATCCCTTCTCTGGGTCCATGGAAAACGTCTGTTGTCCACCTCTATGCTTTTGCTGAGACTGATAGTTACAACGTCGTAGCGGGATCAGGGAAGAGTGTCCTTTGGTGCGTAGATTTATCGATATTGCCGTCATGCGAACTTATGCCATTGGGTAGCTCCGCAATCATCGAAGACATCGACCGCATGTGCAAGTCTGGATTAGCCTTACTGGCATTTTTCTATTGCGACTTCAGGGACGATAAGAAGCAGGACCGCCGCGGCTTGCTTTCCTCCCTTCTTCTCCAGTTCTGTGCTCAGTCCGACGCCTATTACAACATTCTCTCCAATTTCTATTCTGCGCAACGTCATGGTTCGCAGCATGCTAGCGATGGCGAACTTCAAAAGTGTCTAGAGGACATGCTCAAACTCCCGGCACAACCCCGCATTTACATTATTGTGGACGGTTTAGACGAATGTCCAAAATCACGTGGCATGCCGTCCACCCGTGAAGAGATCCTCGTGCTTGTGGAGGAGCTTGTTGGATTACACCTTCCGAATGTGCAGATATGCGTCACGAGCAGACCCGAGGCCGACATCGAAACTATCCTAGGTCCTTTGACATTTCGTTCTGTTTCCCTTCACGAAGAGAAGGGACAAATGGTGGACATTCTCAACTACATCAGGTCTGTCGTGTACTCGGATCCAAGGATGAAAAAGTGGAAAGCAGAGGACAAGGAACTGGTCATCGGTGTACTCTCACGAAAGTCTGAAGGGATGTAAGTCATTAATACAATGCTCCTCGACGCTCGTTCAGACCCATGTTTCAGGTTCAGATGGGTGTATTGTCAGCTTGACGTCCTGAGCCGATGCCTCCCAGGACGTATTCGGCGTGCTCTGGATGAATTACCGGAGACCCTCGATGAGGCTTATAGGCGTGCCTTACGAGATATCGATGAACAAAACTGGGAATATGCCCACCGTATGTTCCAATGCATCGCGGTTGCCTCCCGCCCCCTTCGCGTCGAAGAGCTTGCAGAATTTCTTGCGTTCGATTTTGATGCAGGACCAATTCCCACATTTTTACCGGATTGGCGCCCAGAAGATGCAAGAGACGCTGTGCTATATACATGCTCGAGCATGATCGCCATTGTCAACGTAAACGGTTCCTGGGTCATACAATTTGCCCATTTTTCTGTGAAGGAGTATTTAACGTCTCCTCGCCTCGCCGTGGCACAAGACAGGATTTCCCGCCGTTACCACGTTGCCATGACGCCAGCTCATACCATCGTCGCGCGAGCCTGTCTAGGCATTCTGCTACATCTAGACGATCAAATCAGCAGTAGGTCCCTCAGGAACTTTCCGCTCGCTGAGTACGCTGCCCAATACTGGGTAGACCATGCCCAGTTCGAGGATGTATCGTCAATTACGCAAGACGGCATGAAACGTCTCCTTGACCCGACAAAGCCACATTTTGCAATCTGGGTCTGGATTTATAATGCAGATACTGGCTCGAACGCATTTCGACGTTCAAGAAGTCCATCACAGCCCAGGGAATGTTCCTTACATTACGCGGCCTTCTATGGTTTGCGCGATGTGGCAGAGTTCCTGGTCACCGAACGCTCCCAGGCCGTGGACGCACGGAGCGGCTCCCGCGTGCCGACCCCATTGTCCGTTGCATCTAACAAAGGACACCTCGAAGTTACACGACTTTTGCTCGATTATCGCGCAGACCCAAATGCCAAGGACAACACTTCCAGGGCCCCATTGCATGCGGCGTCACAACGTGGACACGTGGGCGTTGTTCAGGTCCTTCTGGAGCACCACGCAGATCCGAATATCAGGGATGACTATGACTGGACTCCATTGCATCAGGCATCGCGACAAGGACATGCCGAAGTTGCTCATATCCTTCTCGAAAATAGGGTGGACGTGAACGCCCGTGCAGGTCACTCGACCCCATTGCACGTAGCGCTGAATGCGGGACATCAGGAGGTTGCTTTGGTCCTTCTGAAGCATGGCGCAGATCCGGACTCCCGGGACTATTATACCCAAACTCCATTGCATTGGGCATTGCAAGGAGGACACCTGGAATTTGCTCGGGTCCTTCTAGAACATGGCGCGGATAAGAATTCCCCGGACTTCAATAATCAGACTCCATTTCATTGGGCGTTGCAAGAAGGACATCTGGAAGTTGCTCAGATCCTCTTGGAACATGGTGTAGATCCGAATTCGCGGGACTTCGATCGGCAGACTCGACTGCATTGGGCGTCAAGAGAAGGACACCTGGATGTTGCTCGGGTCCTTCTGGAGCATGGTGCAGATCCGAGCTCCCGGGACTACTATAACCAGACTCCATTGCATTGGGCATCGCGAGGAGGACATCTGGAAATCGCTCGAGTCCTTCTTGAACATGACCCGGATAAGAATTCCCGGGACTTCAATAACCAGACTCCATTGCATTGTGCGTCACAAGAAGGACATCTGGAAGTTGCTCGGGTCCTTTTGGAACAAGGTGCAGATCCGAATTCCTGTGGCTACTGTAACCAGACTGCATTACATTTGGTGTCTCAACAGGGACACCTGGATATTGCCTGGGTCCTTTTGGAGCACGGCGCAGATCCGAATCCCTGGGACGTCAATCACGCCACACCATTGCATCTGGCGTCGCAACGAGGACACCTGGAAATTGTCCGGTTCCTTTTGGAGCACGGTGCAGCTATGAATTCCCTGGTCTTCAATGGCCAGACTGCATTGCATTGGGCGTTGCAAGGGGGACACCTGGAACTTGCTCGGTTCCTTCTGGAGCACGGTGCAGATCCGAATTCCCGGGACTCCAATAACGAGACTCCATTGCGTCTGGTGTCGCAACGAGGACATCTGGAAATTGCACAGGTCCTTCTGGAGCACGGTGCAGATCCGAATTTCTGGGACTCCAATAACGGGACTCTATTGCATCAGGCGTTGCAACAAGGACACCTGGAAGTTGCTCAGGTCCTTCTGGAGCACGGTGCAGATCCAAATTCCTTGGACTCCAATAACGAGACTCCATTGCATCTGGTGTCGCAACGAGGACATCTGGAAATTGTTCAGGTCCTTCTGGAACACGGTGCAGATCCGAATTTCCGGGACTCCAACAATGAGACTCCATTGCATCTGGTGTTGCAACGAGGACATCTGAAAATTGCCCAGGTCCTTCTGGAGCACCGTTCAGGTCTGAATTCCTGGGACTTCATTAACGAGACTTCATTGTATAGGGCCGCGTTGCAACGAGGATACCTGGAAGTTGCTCGGGTCCTTCTGGAGCACGGTGCAGATCCGAATTCCCAGGTTTCCAATAACGAAACACCATTGCACCGGGTGTCACAAAAAGGATATCTGGATGTTGCTCGGGTCCTTTTGGAGCACGGTGCAGATCCGAATTCCCAGGACCTCAATAACGAGACTCCATTGCATAGGGGATCGCAACAAGGACATCCGGATGTTGCTCGGGTCCTTCTGGAGCACGGTGCAGATCCGAATTCCCGGAACTTCATTAACGAGACACCATTGCATCAGGCATTGCCAAAACGCCTGGGGGGTCGTAGGGTCTTTCTGATGTACAGTGCTCATCTAAATTCTCGGGACTTCATTAACGAGATTATTACATAGGGCTTTGCAACGAGGACACCTGAAAGTTGCTCGGGTCCTTCTTGAGCACGGTGCAGATCCGAATTCCCGGAACTTCAATAACGATACTCCATTGCATCTGGTGTCGCAACGAGGACACCTGAAAGTTGCTCAGGTCCTTCTGGAGCACGGTGCAGATCCGAATTCCCGGAACTTCAATAATGATACTCCATTGCATCTGGTGTCGCAACGAGGACATCTGGAAATTGCTCAGGTCCTTCTGGAGCACGGTGCAGATCCGAATTCCCGGGACTCCAATAACAAGACTCCTTTGGATCGGGCATCGCAGCGAGGACATCTGGATGTTGCTCGGGTCCTTCTGGAGCATGGTGTTGAAGTTGAGGTTGAGGCTCGGATCACCGGAGTTGGTCTGGGATCTGAGGCAGATTGACTGACTGATCGTGTAAGACATTTTTTGACAGACACTTTCTTATATGCGATAAGACCGCAAGTGCAAGGCCTTTAAGGCACGGGTACGATTCCCCTTTGTTTTATTTATGTTTCACTTGTGCTTGTGATTATGGACTTCGTTGCTAAGCTCTTGCAGAGCTATAGTACTGTCACAGTGGAGGCTGCTACTCTTGTCGATAGGACCAAATTCTGCGTGCCGCCTGTATGCAGTGACCGAATAGCATCTTACAATGAAGAATGTCAAGCTCATCTGAAAGTTCGATTTGCTTGGCACTCGAAAGCCTCCAAAACCGGACACCATAGCCTCCCCAACTGAAGTCTGTGAAAACGGGAGCCCCCAATCTGATGTAATCGCCATCATACAACTGCAACATAGGGAACGGGAACTATACTAGCATTCACACGCACGCACGGCATACCCACTCTCGTCATCTGGGACCCAGTTCCCGTCACGGCTTTCCTGCGCGACGTCGTGCAACACGTCATCTCCACGGCAATCTCGCTCTTCTTTCACTTCCTCTGTTCCCTCCCCGCGGCGCGACTGTCATCGTCATCCCCATCGCTCATCATTGAAAGCACTGTGGCGGCTTCCTTGCCCTTGCGCCTGGAGGACGACTTGGATTTGCTTTTGAGCGTGGCCCGTTGAGCGGAACGATATCACCAGCTGGTGTGCCAGGCACCACTTCCACGAGCTCCTCAAGCGAGTCGACCATCTTGGTCTCCTCGAACGTGTGCTTCCTGGATGAGGGTAGGGAGAGACCGTCTGTTCGCCCGGCAGTACGGATAAGAATGATCTGGATGACAGTCGAGTAGAATGGAGTGACGCGCAGATGGTACGCATCAACTTGTCGGAACCATGCACGGCAGTGACTGAGGAAAATTCGAACGATTTCGTTTCATCGATTTAGAAATGTGTTACAGAGAAAGAGTAGAACGACATATAGTGACAACGGATTGGATTTGCTTGGGAGCCCATCCAAGTCCTTCATAATCTTCTTGATGTCACGGTGCGCCTGGGAATATGTTCAATAGAGTGGAGTCATAAAATGAGCAAAGAGAGGCGCCATCAGGTGTCACCAATGGCCATCCGAGGAAATAGGGCCATCGTAATTCTAGTGTTCATGTCGGGTGGCAGAGCGATCTCTGATAGGGAAGATTGTATGCTATGAGAAGGGGGAGACCGTGAGGAAACTTTGGATGTAGACGGACGCGCCAACGCGTCTGGTGGGGATCGGTTGCGGGGACGGGGAACTTGAAGTGGAAGGTATAGTAGACTGCTATACAGTAGTAAGTATCGGTGGCGGGGGGCACACGGACGCGCGTCAACATGAAGCGCCGCCGAGCCTGAGATGAAGCGCCGAACTAGTAGTACACGTGTTGAACACACTCACCCATTTCCTTCTCACCCTCACCTTACCGCTATGCCCGAAATTTCGTACCCCAGTTCCTCCTCTAACCTCCAGGAATTGTTTGAGAGCGCCTTGGACCAATGGGTGGCGCTGACGGGGACAGATCTAGCCAAGCATCCATTTGCCACTACGCCCGAAAGCTGCGATTCTGTGGATTCAGTCACTGCTTTACTTCGGGACCGATTAAAAGCTTTTCCTGAAATTCACGATGGTGATCGGAGATTGATGAATGCGCTTATCACGATCGTTCAAGTCGTCCATAAGCTGGCCACAAGTGTGAGCTTTGGTGAGGGCAGTATCCTCGTACGTTGTGTCAGATCAGCTCGTCTCTTTTCCTGTACTCATATCCTCTAGGCCATCCCACCTGACAAGGTGGTCTTCGCTGGGATCGATATACTCCTTTCTGTGCGCATCCTTCTCATCGTACTTTCAACTCAATCCCTGGTGACATCTTCGTCTGTTAGACGGCTTCGGGCCTCAGAACAAGCTACGACGCACTTGTCGACCTATTCGAGTGCATTGTGAAATTCTTTAAACCCGTCAAAATCTATGCCGAGCTGCCTCCAGCCGTGACGGTGATCGTTGGGAAAATAATAGTCGAATTACTCTCCACCCTAGCCATTTCTATAAAGCAGATCAAGCAGGGACGATTTAGTGCGTTCATCCTTATTGATACATTACTCTTTGCTTAACGATGCACAGAGAAACTTGCGAAGAAGCTACTTGAAGAGAGTGACGTCGAGGCCGTACTGCAGAGGTTGGACAGGCGATCAACAGAAGAGGCTCGCATCGCTGTGGAGCAGGTCCTGGATGTTGTCCATGGTCTTCTTAATAATATGAAAGTGGCCATAGACGGTGTGCCAAGCTTGAATGATTATTCCATCCGCGCTGTACTGATTACGTATCTCGCTAGACGGCAAGGTACCAACGATAGATGGTATCCGGGATTCACTCGGTATGTTCCTTTTGCAAGAGTAAGTCGATGTACCTAACGAGGTGCTAGTGACCATCCAACGTCTAGCGGATTCCATCAATGAGACAAAGCGTCTGTTATCTCCCGTCATCGCTGTCGTTAACCGTTAAGGCTGAGGCTCCCTCATAGGTGATGGTCTAATAAAGGGCTTTCGACAATGGTTGTCTCCACCGGATGCATCAATCAACCATAACATGGCGTGCCGTGCTCATCATCGGGGAACCACATTATGGTTCATTCGGAGTAACATGTTCAAGGAATGGAAGGCGACGGGTTCCCTATTGTGGATCCACGGTATACGTATGAATATACTTCCCTTCGGCTTCGTGTCCTCCATTGCTGATCTCCCTGTTTACGTAGCGGGTTCGGGAAAGAGTGTCCTTTGGTATGCAAATTGTTCCTCTAGCTCGGCTATTCCACCTGTAGGGACTCATGTTGCGAATCAGTTCCTCGGTCATCCAGGACATCGGAGCCATGCGCGAGGCTGGACTAGCCATGATGGCGTATTTCTATTTTGATTTTCGGGACGCCCGAAAGCAGGATACCCGCGGCTTCCTCACATCTCTGCTCGTTCAACTTTGTGCTCAATCCGACATTTTCTCTGATATTATGGCCGATATGTATTCGAACCATGATGGTGGCTCGCGGCAACCTTCCGATGATACCCTCGAACAATGTTTGAAGAGGATGCTCGAATCCCCGGGGCAGGCCCCAATTTATATCATCGCTGATGGGTTGGATGAATGCCACAGCTCGGGGGTGGTATCATCCCGCGACAAGGTCTTGGGGCTTGTGAAGCAGCTTTCTCAGTTACATCTGCCAAATCTGCATTTGTGTATTACCAGTCGCCCTGAGGCCGATATCCGAGTTGTCTTTGAACCTTTGGCGTCACACCGGGTATCCCTTCACGATGAAAGCGGCCAAACGCAGGACATTATCGATTATATTACGACCGTTGTCCACTCAGACCCAAGGATGCGAAGGTGGAGAGTGGAAGATAAGGAACTGGTTATTCGAACACTCTCGGAAAAAGCCGGCGGAATGTAAAGCATAACTTTTGCGGTTCTTTACCCCGCGTTCTAACACCGTCACGCAGGTTTAGATGGGTCTTCTGTCAGTTGGACATGCTCCGGCGCTGTCTTCCTGGACGGATCCGACGCGCGTTAGACGAATTACCCGCGACTCTAGATGACATTTACGAAAGCGCATTGTGGGACATTGACGAGGAGAATTGGGAATATGCCCATCGCCTATTCCAATGCCTGGTAGTATCTATTCGCCCGCTTCGTGCTCAGGAGCTTGCAGAAGTCCTTGCTGTCGATTTAGACCGAAGGCCAACACCCGGTTTTGTCATGGAGCAGCGCCCAGATGACCCAGTAGACGCCATACTCTCCGCGTGCCACAGTTTGGTAACAATTATCAACTTGGACGGTTCCCAGGTTGTACAGTTTTCCCATTTCTCGGTGAAGGAGTTCTTGACCTCAAATCGCCTCGCCGCGGCAAGGGACAGCATTTCCCGCTACCATGTTCTCCTACCACCCGCACATACACTTCTTGCAGAAATTTGTCTCTGTATTCTGTTGCAGTTGGAGGACGGAATCGACAAAAAGCGCGTCAAGAACTTCCCCCTCACCGACTATGCCGCTCGGCACTGGGTCGATCACGCCCAGTTCGAGGACGTGTCATCACGGATATGCGATAGCATGAAACCGCTCTTCGACCCAAGCAAGCCTTATTTTTCGGCATGGATTTGGATCCACAACGTGGATGAAGGACTGGGTCGTCGGCATCTACTTACAGAACGCCCATCTCGGCCTGAAGCGACGCCTCTATACTACGCTTCATTTCTAGGTTTCCACAACCTTGCAGAATGGTTGGTTACCGTGCGACAACAGGACATAAACACCCTGGGTGGTTTCTACCAGACTCCATTATCTGCGGCATCCGCCAAGGGGCATCTTCACGTCTCACGACTCTTGATGGAGCACGGCGCCGATGTGAATACCAGGGACAACTGGCACTGGACCCCACTACATGTAGCCTGTGAAGAAGGACATACCGACGTCGTACGATTACTCATCTATCGTGGGGCGGAGGTGGATCCCCGAGACAACAGAAAGCGGACTCCGTTGCATAGGGCATTGCAAGGAGGACGACTTGAAGTCGCGCGATTCCTTCTCGAACATGGTGCGAACGTGAATCCCCAGGATGGCTGGGACTGGACTCCTTTACATTGGGCATCTGAGCAAGGACGTCTCGATGTAATGGGGCTGCTGCTTGAATTTGGCGCAGATCCAAATACGCGGGACAACTTGAAGTGGACCCCATTGCACTGGGCATCGAAACGAGGACATGAAGACGTTTTGCGAATCCTTCTCGAGAACGGCGCATTTGTGGGCCCCCAAGATGACTGGGATTGGACTCCACTACATGTGGCGGCTGGAGAAGGACATCTCGAGATCATACAGTTGCTGCTCGAAGGCGGGGCCGATGCAAGAGTTCAAGATGGTGATAAATGTACCCCGTATCAACGGGCACTGCAAGCGGGTTATCTGGAGGCGGCGCGATTACTATCTGAGCGTGGTGCGGCGTAAGGTCAGCGTGTCTTTTACCCTTGCGGCGGCCAAGTTTGTACCCTCTGCCCTCGAATCCTCTACCTTCGGAGATGCCGCAACGCTCCCACAACCTTGCTGCGCCACCAAACCAACGACGTCACTACCCTTTGCCCTGCCTGGTGTCCCGTTACGCTGCCTCGTACTTCGCTTGTTCTTTTACGCCTTGGGCCGCCTCGTTACTATATAACACTATATCCGCATCCTCACTCCCCCACCTTTCACTGCTTGCGTACATTACCCACGCTGCATCACGCCTCAGTTCATACTTCATACCTAGTTCTCGTACTGTACCTTTCCCGTCGCCTCTGCATTGCCATCCAGATTTTTCTTCCACTTACTCTCCTGCCCCTGGTATTCATACTTTCTAGGTTCTTTGGATTACTTTCGCGTCTATTCGCCCACCTTGACCACATAGCTAAGATTCTCGATGTATCTAAACAGGGATCGGAGGGGCGAAAAAGCCAGCTTGTCATAGCTCCGGAAAACCGCAATGCGGGCCCTCCTAAGCGCGCCTTCCCTCGGGACTCGTCAACAAAAAGAGGTAAAGTATGACATACGCAAATATTCACTTCAGTCTGTAGTCAAGCTGAAGGAGGTGATAGTGCGCGAAAAACGTCTTTAGATACACAGAAAGGAGCGTAAAATCGCCAGAAAATTCGGACTTGCATCAGAGTATAAATGAGTGATAAATGAGTGATTATAAAGTAATTTATCAGTACAAAAGAGTGTGGAACGCGTGGTCTTTTCATTGTCATTACTACCTACGTATCTACCATATGTTCAGGCGGTAGTGCCGGAAATCTCGCGCGGTCCCGGTCCGTAACTCCGGTCCGGTCAACAGCACCCCTCAGGCTTACTAAGTTGATTTTGCCTGGAAGCTGGTTTCTCCCGGCTATGCCTCCATTTCCCTTCACCTTTACTTCCCCTGGCCGTGGTTGCAATAGTTTTCGCGTCGTTCCCCTTGCCCTCCTCCCTCACGCGACTAGCCTCTGCGCATGGCCAGCTCATGCTAGCTCATCGCCTCATCCTGAACATACTACACATCATCACATGTCCGCCTCTGTGCCAAGTTGTCCGCGCTGCGGGATACAAATTCGGATTCAAAGAAAAAAAATCCAAGCGAGTCGATGAGACATTGTATCCTGCTGCAGCTTGTATTCCGGCAGCTCAATTTTCTCCTGACACCCTCGGGCCGTGAAGGTGTTCGTCTTCGGCTCCTCGGGCCTTAGGCAGGCCGAGCACGACCTCCGTCGCTAGTTTGATGGCACAAATGCTCGTGACCCTGGACATGATAAGGAAGGACTGAATCGCATGTACTTGATACTCCTATATGTTGAACGAGGCCGTAGCGGGTAGATGTATGTGTCACATTGCCCGAGTGCACGCCAGCGTCCTCGATGTACTCAGAGGTGCATTGCACGATCACCTTGCCATCCTCCACGACCGCGACCATATCGATTTCCTCTGCCTGCACCATGTATTTGACGACCACGATCTAGGTGTTCGCGCGACACAACAGCAGCCTGATGAGCGTACGAGGACGGGGATAGTCAACCATCTCTTACGCGTCAGCTCCCTCGAGGGAACGTGAGTTCCTTCCACTGTGGGTGGTGGAATCTGACAGCTGGGTCAAGTATCAATTATATTGGGCGATCTGCCGTAGATCTCGACGCTCTGCCAGTGCGATTGCAGCTCGATGGAACTTGGTGTCTTCTCATCAGGGAAAGGATGCCACCGCATGGACACACGGTATCGTGGGCGTCAAGGATCGCTTCAAGTGCGGTAGTTTCAATTACAGACAGTCAGTTTCGTCATACTGTAGTCCGTGCTGACCGTCTCTGCGTCGTAATTCAACACGACACTGTGTCCTAGTCGCACAGAGTGAGGATGGCACCCATGACCCACCAGTCGGAGTCGATATAGAAACCGATTCGCTACACCCCACTAAAACTGTGTCAATGTGATTGATGCAATATGAGGACGTTATGTTCTTCACGCAGCCGGCGCAATGCGAATTTGTTGGTACCAAGGCAGACGACCAGCTGGCGAAGCAACCTCCGGGCTCGTGCTGGAGATATTTCAGCTCCCCCGAAAGTGGGGCATCACCACAACGCTATGCCACCAGCAAAAGTAGCAAAGGAGGACTTACTCTAAGAAAGGCATTGCACCAAGTTGAAGATATCTTGCAGCTTCGTCAATCACCACTTGTCGATGTTAGTCATGCACCAAATCTCGTTGACCAAATAACCCCTATGGGATGCGGTAGAGATGAGGGAGTTCCGTATGTACCTGGGATTCACGAGTGCTTTGTCGATATCCTCATCGAGTTCTAAAGGCTCTGATCCGTCAGGCGGCGCACCTCAAGCCGGACAACAGGAATGACGCACCTCTACTAAGCCAGCAAACTGATCATCGATCCCCTGAATTACCTTCCACATCGTTTCCTCCGGAGTGTAGCTGATATTATCACCTGGCCGATGCCCTTCATACCGCGGTAAGGCCCCCGCTGAGTAGCTGGGCCACGCGGCTGAACCCCTTGAGGTCCCAGGGCGGGATCTCGACGACATAGTTGAGGCTTTGACCGTAAGAATACCGACGTGACCTTCGTGACCGAGCACTCGATCCCAGGATGTTAACCCCTAGCCTGGCTGCGGCGGAGGAGAGCAGATAGCCTATCGCCTTGGAGTGCGGCGTAGAGGAGCGGGGAAGACGCGCGTAAGCCGATGTAGTTGCTCATGCGTATGCTCGGAACGAGGTCGAGAAGGGGGTCAGCAGGCACATCGATAATGCAGTACTCGTAGTCTGCGCAAACAGGAACCTGGCACAGCCTGATTAGGTCACGGCCAGGAAAGAGGAACAGGAGATGCCGTACTGTAGTACGCCAAAGTCAAGGTCTGTCATCATTGGTACCACCCAGTCCCATCACCCAAGTCACAGTTCTCGTACCCTCGGTTTGACAGCGTGATGGCGGGCATGACCTCGTCTCTATCCCCATCTGTGGCACTGCTGTCCTCGTGCATCCCCTTCTTTCATCCCGTTGTTTGTCCTCGTCCCGATCATCGGCGGCGCCGGGGGCAGCTTCATTGCCGTTGTGCTGGAAAGGCGACACGGGTTCACTTTCGCCTGATAGGTCGAGCGGAATGGCACCACCGGCAGATGGACCCATCCGCGGGCTGTTTGGGAAAGTCGGCTATCTTGGTACTAGGCGATTGTGCACTTCCTGGACAGTGATAGCGAGAGACTGTGTGTGCGTGCGTGGGTCCAGCAGTTTGGGCATAGTTTAGATGGGGTTGAACTAGGATGGAGGGCACACAGGTGGTATGCTTCTACTTTCCTGGAACCGCAAGCAGCGGGGACACGAGAATCCTTGTTGACGACAAGCAAGGAACAGATCGGGAGATTTCGTCGCATTGGAGTAGAAAAATATGTTATGGATGATGAGAATAATGAGATACAAATGATTGTGGGCGCCGCTTGACTCGCGGCTTGAGCAACCCTGCCGAATTGAAGGTTGTTCCCTCGGCATGATCTTCTTGCCGCACGCGTGAGGAAAGAAGGGAGAAAGGAAAAAAAAAAAGGGAAGCATTGAGTCTGACACATAACATAATCAAAGAAAGCGAATACAGTAACAGTTTAATTGTGGCGCGTTTGAGCCGCCGCCAGTTAGTCAGGCCAACTGTCGCTACGGGGGTTAGGGTCAAGGTCAAGCCGACATACCCGCGACTCGGACAATGAGGAGTACACGAGGCAGTACCCATAGCCCTTACCGCCGCAACTGACAATCCAACTATCACATAGTACCCACTAGAGTGGATCAACTCATCCCCGCTAGCCATATATTCTTGATATGAGTGCCTCTCCTGAATCTTCTGGCTTCGCTTCACCCTTCGAGACTGCTGTGAAAGAATACGAAACACAGACAGGGATAAAACTGGTTGAACATCCACTTGCCAAGAAACTCGAAAAGTGCGACTCTGTTCTGTCTGTCACTCGAGTTCTTCAAGATCAGCTCAAAGCCTTCCGGAGAAGCGATGGAAAGGTGATAAACTCACTCAAGCGTCTCGTCCACATCCTCCATGCATTGTCTACCTGCATATTTCTTAACGAGAGTATCAGTTTGGCAGTACGTGGGAACGTGTTGATGGGCTCCGTTCATCCTGGTACCTGACCTTTGTTTTATAGCCGTTCTCATCCGCGAAAATAGTACTTGCTGTCATTTGTATCCTCCTCACTGTACGTCTCTTCCTCGGTTCCTATCGGCAAGTGATGCCTAAGTATATTAGGGGATCGAGGACGTTAGTGCAACTTACGATGCACTCGTCGACCTGTTCGAATCACTCGAAAAGTTCCTCACCCCCCTTGATATTTATATCGAATTCCCTCCTACCCGAGCCCTGACAAAGATTGTCGAGGAGATAATGGTCGAGCTGCTCCGGACGCTCACTCTGGCGACCAAACAGGTCAAGCAGGGACAACTCAGTGAGTCCGTCCTCGTCGATCCGACCCTTCACTCAACGTGACGCAGAGAAGACCCGGGAGAAGCTTTTAGGAGAGATTGACACTGAGGCGGTGCTACAGAGAATCGATAAACTAGCCCAGGACGAGGCTCGGGCGACTGCAGCCCAGATCCTCGAGGTCGTCTATGGTCTTATTCGGATGATGAGGGCAATCATGGACGGTGAGCAAATCAGATTTGGTTAATCCTCCACTCTCCACTGAACTCTGTCCCTTCAGACACGAATGCATCTACTGACTGTGTCCGGGACATTCGAGGTATGTTTGGCTGGAAAAATGAAAGCTAGCACCGAATCTGAATCAGTGTCAGTGATGGTGGAACAATTCTTGAACAGGACGAAATGTCAGTTATATCATTATACCCCAATGACTGATTAAGCTTGCTGAGACTGTCCCACAGGTTATCAGTTGCAGCATGACATACGAAAGTGGCTCTCTCCCCCAGATCCGCAGAAAAACCACAACATTGCGTGTAAAGCTCGCCATAGCGGAACCGCGAGTTGGTTCATTGAGGGAAACGCTTTCGCCGAATGGAAATCATCAGGTTCTCTCTTATGGATTCACGGAAAACGTGTGTAGTCTCCCATCCTTAATATTTCGCTTTGACTCATGGACTCGACTCGGTAGCGGGATCAGGGAAGACCGTCCTTTGGTACGTTGAATTTACAATATATCCGTTGTGCGAACTTATGTTATCGATTAGTTCTACAATCATCCAGAATATCGATTGCGTGTGCAAGTCTGGGTTGGCCTCACTGGCGTTGTTTTATTGTGATTTCAGGGATGATCAAAAGCAGGACCGCCGTGGCTTGATTTCCTCTATTCTTGTTCAACTTTGTGCTCAATCTGGGTCCTATTCCAATATTCTTGCCGATTTCTATTCGACATACGGTCATGGTTCGCACCATGCCAGTGATGGCGAACTTGAAAAATGTCTAGAAGACATGCTCAAACTTCCCGGACAACCGCCCATCTACATTATTGTGGATGGTTTGGATGAATGTCCCAAATCATCTGGCATGCCATCCCCTCGTGAAAATGTCCTAACGCTTGTGGAGAAACTTGTTGGGTTAGCGCTTCCAAATCTACGGATATGCGTCACGAGCCGACCCGATGTAGACATCGAAGCTGCTATTCGTCCTTTGACACCCCGTTCCATTTCCCTTCATGAGGAGAGAGGACAAAGACAAGACATCTTGGACTATGTCACATCTGTCGTTAATTCGGATCCAAGGATGCAAAGATGGAGAGCGGAGGACAAGGAACGGGTGATTGAGGTACTCTCGCGGAAAGCTGACGGAATGTAAGTCATAAACCTACGATAACTTCATGACGCTCGTTGAATGCTGTAATTCAGGTTCCGATGGGCTTCCTGTCAGCTGGACGCCCTCCAACGATGCTTGCCAGCCGGTATCCGTCGTGCTTTGAATGAATTACCCGAGACGCTCGATGAAACATACGAGCGTACATTGCGAGATATCGATGAGCAGAATTGGGAATATGCTCACCGGATATTCCAATGCATCACGGTTGCCTCCCGCCCGCTTCGTGTTGAGGAGCTTGCAGAATTCCTCGCGTTTGATTTCGATGCCGGACAAATTCCCATGTTTCTACCTGATTGGCGCCCGGATGATCCAAGGGACGCAGTACTGTCTACATGTTCGAGCTTGATCACCATCGTCAAAGTAAACCGTTCCTTGGTCATACAATTCTCCCACTTTTCGGTGAAGGAGTTTTTAACATCCTCCCGCCTCGCCACAGCGAGAGACAGTATCTCCCGCCGTTATCATGTCCCGATGATGCCAGCTCATACAATCGTCGCTCGAGCCTGTCTGGGCATTTTACTACACCTGGATGATCAAATCTGCAGCAATAACCTCAAGGACTTTCCTCTCGCTGAATATGCTGCTCGACACTGGGTGGACCACGCCAAGTTCATGAACGTGTCGTCGAGTATACAAGATGGGACGAAACTTCTCTTCGATCCTCGAAAGCCACATTTTTCAGTGTGGGTCTGGATATATGATCCAGATCCCCTCTGGGTACAATTTCAGCGCTCAAAAAGCCCATCACAACCCACAGGAAGTCCTTTACATTACGCCGTCCTATATGGCTTGCGCGAAGTGGCGGAGTTCCTTATCATCGAAAACCCCCAGGACGTGAACGCAAGGAGCGGTTCCCGCAACGTGACTCCACTGTCTGTTGCGTCTGACAAAGGACATCTTGATGTCATACGACTTTTACTAGAGCACCGTGCAGACCCAAATGTCTGGGACGACAGTTACAAGACCCCATTGCAAGGAGTGTCACAACGTGGACATGTGGACATCGCTCGGGTGCTTCTCGAATATGGAGCAGATGCGAATGTTCGGGGCACGGGTGACTCGACTCCATTACGTTTGGCATTGCAAGCGGGACATCTGGAGCTCGTTCGGGTCCTTCTTGAACACGGCGCAGATGCAAATACCCGGGACCATCTTAACCAGACTCCGTTGCATCAGGCGTCGCGAGGAGGACATGTGGATGGTGCGCAGGTCCTCCTCAACCGTGGCGCGGATACAAATTCCCGGGACCGTAGTGATTGGACTCCCTTACATTGGGCGTCGCAAGGGGGACACGTGCAAGTTGCAAGGATGCTTTTAGAGCATGCGCAGATGTGAATGCACAGGCTGTCGGTTACTCAACCCCATTACATTGTGCCTCGCAAGAAGGACACTTGGAAATGGTTCGGTTCCTTCTTGGCCACGGTGCAGATTCTAACTTCCGAGACTGCGATAACTGCATTTCGTTGCATTGGGCATCGCGACATGGACACCTAGAGGTTGCTTCGGTCCTTCTGGAGCATGGGGCAGATCCGAACTCCCGAGGCAACAATAGAGAGACCCCATTGCATCAGGCGTCGCAGGGAGGGCACCTGGAAGTCGCTCGGGTCCTTCTGGAGCACCGAGTAGATCCGAATTCCCGGGACTCCGATCACGAGACTCCATTGCATCGGGCATCGCAACGAGGATGTCCGGAAGTTGCTCGGGTCCTTCTGGAGCACGGAGCACGTCCAAATTCCCAGAACTCCGGTAACGATACTCCATTGCATCAGGCGTCACAACAAGGACATCCGGAAGTTGCTCATGTCCTTCTGGAGCACGGTGCAGATCCGAATTCCCGGGACTCCAATAAAGGAACTCCATTGCATCGGGCGTCGCAACGTGGATATATGGATGTTGCTTGGGTCCTTCTGGAGCACGGTGCAGATCCGAATTCCAGGGACTCCGGTAACGATACTTCATTGCATCAGGCGTCGCAACGAGGACATCCTGAAGTTGCTCAGGTCCTTCTGGAGCACGGTGCAGATTCGAATTCCCGGGACTCCAATAAAGAGACGCCATTGCATCGGGCGTTGCAACGAGGACATCTGAATGTTGCTCGGGTCCTTCTCGAGCACGGCGCAGATCCGAATTCCCGGGACTCCGGTAACGAGACTCTATTGCACCAGGTGTCGCGACAAGGACATCTGGATGCTGCTCGGGTACTTCTGGAGCACGGTGCAGATCCGAATTCCCTAGACTCCAATAAAGAGACTCCATTGCATCGGGCATCGCAAAGAGGACATCTGGATGCTGCTCGGGTCCTTCTGGAGCACGGTGCAGATCCGAATTCCCAGGACTCCAATCACGAGACTCCATTGCATCAGGCGTCAGAACGAGGGCATCTGGATGCTGCTCGAGTCCTTCTGGAGCACGGTGCAGATCCGAATTCCCGGGACTCTGGTCAAAGGACTCCTTTGCGATATGCGTCACAACATGGATCCCCGGAAGTTTCCCGTGTCCTTCTGGAGCACGGTGCAGATCCGAATTCCCGGGACTCCAATCAAAAGACTCCATTGCAATGGGCGTTTCAACTTGGAAACCCGGAAGTTTTCCGTGTCCTTCTGGAGCATGGTGCAGACCCAAATTCCCGCGACTCCGATCAAAAGACTCCATTGCATCGGGCGGCGCAACATGGAGACCTAGAAGTTTCCCGTGTCCTTCTTGAACATGGCGCAGATGCAAATGGCAGCCCCGGATCGAGTTCATTGCGGTGGACGTCGCAACGCCGCCGTCTGGGAGTTGCCTCGATCTTTTTTGGGAGTAGTGCACATGCTAGTGCCCTGCCTGACCCTCACTGCACTCCGCTTCATTTAGCATCGCAATTTGGAAGTCTTGAAGTTGCTCGTCTTCTTCTCGAGCATGGCGCAGATGTAAATTCTCGAGATGGCAGGAATGAAATGCCGTTGGATAAGACGTTGGACGGGGATATGCAGAATTTACTCAAGTCTTTCTCTAGAACACCGCGGATGAAGATGCTTCGGGGGGAGGAGACAGGAACTGGTCTCCGTCGTATATGGGGTCGCTAGAGGGACATGCAGATTTGGTCCTGGCCTTTGAGGGCAACGGAGATGTGAAACCGCAGGATGACGCTATCTCGAGTCTATTGTGCCTGGAATTAGAGATGGGATATATTACGCCTGTAGGACTGCTGTTCGGAAATCACAGTTAAGAATCTGATGCATTTATATGTCCTCGACTCTATATACTAGTAGTATATATGTATGCAATGACTACCAATGTGACCACATCGAGGCCATGGTGTCCACAACTTGTGTGCGTTTCTGATAATCGGTCAGAGGGAGCAACCGGCGGAGAAGTGTAGACACAAAAATTATAACAATAGCCAGCTGCTGTGTTTTTTTTTGAAATCCGCATTTTTATTCTGCAGTATACGATGGTGGCACAGACGTGGTCGCGTGCCCCTATTGGGCCAGTCTGACTACTTACATGTCTACCTAAGGGAGCTATTCTACGCCTCCAATCCAGATTCGACATACATTACATTATGTTCACAAAGGGGAAACCTCCCTTAATGGAAGGGGACGATACGCCGCTAGGGGTGGTCATAGAAAGGGGCAGGGGGGAAAGGAGTGAGGACTAGCGCTGGTCCGGGGTTGGGGGTACGCCTTATGCTTAGGAGGGTGTGATGATTGATGTTGTTGTGGTTGTTATGGGCAGAGGGTGTTGAGACGGGCCGGTAGCTAACCGGATTAGCCGGTGCGCATGGACCGCGAGTAATGTAGCGATCGAGTCTATAATGTAGATTAGATAATCTAAAATGCGTACTTACATTGATTAAGACAATTTACTACGCTACCCATTGTTTCACTCTTTTATTCTGCAGTACAATAGGGCCAGAATCCATTGTTCTAATAGCTGGCCAAAGCACACTCCTTTACTGTATTTAAGGACGCTTTTTTCTGCTCTTTCACTTCAGTTTTCGACCACTCAAACTGAATTTCTCACGCTAGCGCTTACCAAATCGACACTGCAACATCAGAGGGGAGGGAAGTTGAGGCGCAGGCCTCTGGGTGTAACGGAGAAGTAGGGTATTACATCTTAGGGCCCCCAGTGGCGCCTTGGCTGTTTGGCGGTCGGTATGAAACTGTGGAATGCCAATTTGGCAGGTCTTCTAGTGGGAGAGAGGAATGAGGCAGTATAAACTGAAGGTTGGGGCCCTTCTCCACTTGGGGCACTTACTCCCAGGGCCATGGGTCTGGTGAGTGGGGCAGGGGTTTTTGATGCACGTTTGGGAGGGGTTTGTTTCCAGCGTTTGATGGTGATCACATGCCCGAAGGCATGTAGCGTCCGTTGGCACAGGAGGTTCTGGGCACTCATGCTGTCAGGGTCCTCAAATGAGACTGCTAGGGAGGAGGTAGAGCCCAGGAGGTAGGTGTTAGGGTTCCTAACCTTCATCTGGTGTGTATCCTCCTCTGTTGGCTGTTTTGCCAGTGGGGACTGCGTTGAGACGCAGCTTGGACCACTTGACGTTATGGTGGAGGGTGGGTGGGGCTTGTGGGGCAGATTCTGCTAGTGACGAGAAGGAGGTTTGCAGGACCTCGGCAAAGTGTGAAAGGGCGGTGGTGAGTTGATGCACCGTTGTGTTGGTGCCACCCCAGGCCAGCTGCTGTGTAAAGTATGGAAACGTTCAGGCAAAGCCAACAATATAGATGTGAAAAATGCTAAGGCCACGGCAAGGGCCTTGCCCACTCTTCAGAAAGTTGCCAATGGTGTGACATTGCGAGACAAAAATGCACTTGGATGGCCCAACCACTTGAAGGCTGACACCGTACTTTTCGAGGTGTCAAACGGGCAGACACACCGAGTCCATGCACGGCCGCCGGACTTGTGTACCTGCATGTCCGAGTCCGGGTCGGATGCACTGCCAAAATTTCATTTGCCAACTAACGTACATCATGATGGCCGTGCCTTCTTCTATTGTCTTGGAGCGCAAAGCACTGGCATCGTCACGCCGGTCGTTTGGGTAACTTGAAGGAGGTAAGTCACGTGGAGGAAATCCAAACAACCGTCCGCACCCGCAGCTCAGGCTGTTGACTGTGATTGGATCCGGCTTCAGGTTTCTGCCATCCAGTCTAGGCGCCACTACAACAAAGAAGGCAAAGAAGATACAAAAGATATGCCGTTCTCGCTCTCGCGCAGTGTCGATACAGGCCTACTCTGTATATCCTCTAGGTCAACCTCTAGTTCCTCTTCATCTGTATGTACCGTACCGCACATCGACCTCTTCACCCCCTATAGCACAAAGCAAGTTTACGAGTGGACTCCCCACGCACACATGCTCATGCTGGGTCTCGTAACGTATATATCATGTGGATTCGCGGGCTCCGACGGGCATGACAGTCGGAGGAACTTGCTCATCCTCACCTGAACGTGTTAGACGTTGCTGTAGGCGGGATGTTCTGCAGCCGTGTTAAGCACCCATTTTCACGTCTTACCTCTCCTCTGGGAGGAAGGCAATTGCTTTCGCCCAATTTCTTCCTTGCTGGCTAAGCTGGTATCGAAGGGGTGCAACTTGAAGGAGAAATTTGACGTCTATAGCCAGTACAACACATTGTGACTGTCCCAGATTCATCTGCCACTCTTGTCGATGGGACCAAATTCTGCGTACCGTCTGTATGCGGTGATAGCATGTCACAATGAGGGATGTCAAGCTCATTCGACAGTTCGATTTGCTTGGCACTCGAAAGCCTCCAAAGTCGGACACCATAGCCTCCCCAACTGAAGTCTGCGAAAACGGGAGCCCCCAACCTGATGTGATCGCCATCTTATATCACACGGCCCACTGAAACATAGGGAACTGGAACTATACTAGCATTCACGCGCGCGCACGGTATACCCACTCTCATCATCTAGGTCCCAGTTCCCGTCTCGGCTTTCCTGCGCGACGTCGTGCAACACACCGTCTCCGCGTCTCTCTCGCCCTTCTTTCACTACCTCTGTTCCCTCCGCGCGGCGCAATTGTCATCGTCATCCCTATCGCTCATCGTTGGTAGCACTGGTGGCTGCTTCCTTGCGCCCGGAGGACGACTTGGATTTGCTCTTGAGTGTGGCCCGTTGAGCGGAACGATACCACCAGCAGGTGGGTCAGGCACCACTTCCACGAGCTCCTCAAGCGAGTCAACCATCTCGGTCGCCTCGAACGTGTGCTCCCTGGATGAGGGTAGGGAGAGGCCGTCATCAGCAAAAGTGCAGAAACATGATTGGGGATTATGGACTCCGTATAGACTCCGCCATAAATTTGGTCCATGATCATCGCAGATTGGGCATGATCATGCCGGATTGGGCTGGATCATGCCACCGACGTTATCTACTGCCATGTTCGGGTGAAGGCCGAAATGATCATGGCTGATCATAAAGGTCTCGCCTGTAACATAGGCGATCATATTCATTGAGAATCTATCATTTCAGGTCATGCAATTGTTGCATGTAACATAGGCGGTCATGTTCATTGAGAATCTATCATGTCAGGTCATGCAATTGTTGCATGTAACATAGGCGATCATGTTCATGGAGAATCTATCATTCCAATATCATGCAATCCTTACTATTATCATTCTCGTGTGCATCTTGACTCAATCCCTCTGAGTCGCGCAACCTAAATTGAGCCACAATCCGGTGTCGTTTTCAGTACAGCACCATGCACACTCACAAGTCTGCAAATCCTTCTACTCTAAGCATACCATCGTCGTGCAAGTTATCTTCTTCCTCGTCCTCGTCCTCGTCCTCGTCCTCGTCCTCGTCCTCGTCCTCATCCTCGTCCTCATCCTCATCCTCGTCCTCGTTCTCGTTCTCGTTCTCGTTCTCGTTCTCGTTCTCGTTCTCGTTCTCGTTCTCGTTCTCGTTCTCGTTCTCGTTC
>QLOS01001666.1:0-12358 GCA_003313725.1 Russula sp. MG48 | reverse complement strand
GTATCCTCTATTTTTGAGATTTCGCTCACCATGTCTATTTTCAGCCTTGCCAACTTTGCGCATTGAGGTTCAGAGATTGTGTTGGACCAGTCGGACTCTCCTGCAACCTGTGCTGGAGGCAGCACAAGAGTTGCAGTAACGGTATGTTCATTATGTTCTATTTATCCTACGATGTTATATTCTATTTAGGTCGCCCCCGTGATCAGGATGCAGCGATAAAGGAGATGCCAATGCCATCATCTCGGTCTACATCTAGGAAGCGCAAGGCGCGCCCCTCCGTTGACACACATACATCCAAGCCCATTGACCAATCTGATAAAGAAGCTGGCCCTTCCACCCGGCGGCTCGGAAAGCGAGCTCGAACATCTGCAAGTAAACCTTCGAATCTTGTATTCGAGGGTGTTGTCATTCCGACAGTTCCACACCGGTCCTCGCGTGTTTCCCAGATGACCTCGAAGAAGGATGTCGGAGACCTCTACCGACGTATCGGAGAGGGACATTCCGTACTTGGGAAGGCTTACAAGGAGCTCGCATCCACAATGGACTGAACATGCTACATCTACAATCACGCGGACTAGTTTCTCTTTCATTTTGTTTGCACATTTTAACAGTCCTGTATTGTATATAGCACCAATGTACAAATACAAAAGAGTGTTTTCTGTTTAATTGCTGTGAACTGGTAACAGTCAGTGATGGCACACATATGCTCCTGCTTGTTGCAGGTTTCGTCGTGCGGCGGGTGTCGGCACATGCTGTGATCCGCTAGAAGGAATGCCTGCACACAGATGAAATCGGACTGCATTGGCGGACCAACCATCAGAATGCCCTCACCATGTCATGTCATAACTCCATTTGGAGATTTATTTGTGTTCCATACATAGCCTAGTGAGAATAGCATTTCTGGTTGGTGCACACTACTGTAACAATATATTAGGAATGAATACAATGTGTCACCATTGGATATGCGATGCGACGCGACACTCTGCCCTGAGACTCTGAGCCACAGCGTGGGAATCAGAATTGGAACTAAGACACTGTGGGGAAAGGCCGTCGACTTGTGCTTGATTCATATTTTCTTTCGACAGACATCCCATAATGTCTCTCCCCGACCCTCAACAGGCACCGGATGTGTACATCAATTATCTAAAGGCGGAAAATCTTGATTTCTGCCTCACTGTCTTTACTCACTACCAGAACCGACCCAATGCCGCGTCCAACGCCCGATTGGACGAAACTAGCGCTACCGAGTGGTGCGACCAGATGTATTTGTTCTTAGTATGTTCCATTTTTCGTCCACCCTTTCATGCTGAGCACAGAGCCACATCCACAGGGAAGACTGGGTGTGATCAAGGGTGACAAGCCTGAGCACCAGAGCGTCACCAATACGCTCAAGGATGTCTGCACCCAGACCGTCACCGACGTTGAGGAGCAACTCAGGATGCAAAAAAAAGCGGACGCCGTCACCAAGCGGGAGCGCGAGGACATGGAGCGTGTCAGAATTGAGCAGGCGCGCCTCGCCACTGAGCAGGAAGAACAAGCCCGCCAGGACAAGATCCGGAAGCTGGAAGAACATCGGAAGGCTGTCGCAGCCACCAAGCGTGAGCTTGCGCTGCAGGAGAGGGCCCTACAGGACGTGCAGCAGGAGGTGGGGGGCGCTACAGTAAACGACGATGACACTGCTGACAACGACGACGATGACGACGATGAAAATGAGGACAATGAGAATGATGGGACCCAGTCCCCCTCTGAAGAACACCCGGTAAGTTCTGATATTTTCCTTTTCTCATTCAACACTGACATCAGACAACCTCGTTAGGGGCTTACCAGGAAACAAGCCAAGCAGCTGGAGGCGCGTCGAAAACGCCAGATCACCCATACCATTGTAAGTGTTTTATTATCTTCAGGCGTTGCTTACTGTTTCTTACTACTTTTTTTTCGCAGCCTTGTCAACTGTGTGTGCAGAAGGGTGAGCTCAAATGCGTCGGACCGATGGGACAGGCATGCGAGCTTTGCTGGAGGCAAAAGAAAAGCTGCAGCAATGGTAAGTCATGCGATTATGTTTACCTCATTTCATTACATTTTTTTAGGTTGCCCCCGCGCTCACGATGCTGCGGTGAAGGAGGAGCCGAGGTCTCCGTCTCAACCTGCACCCAAGAAGCGCAAAGTCCGCCCATCCGTCGATGCGAGCACGGTCTTGAGCCTTGAGCAGCTGGACAAAGACATCAGCATGCCCACTCAGTCGCTTGGAAAGCGACCCAGACTGTCCGCCGCGGGGCCGTCATCAAATGTCCGATTCGATGGCATTGTCATCACGAAGCCGCCACGCAGGTCCGCGCGTGTCGCGAAGACGGGCACAAGAAGGGAACTGTACCATCGCATCGGACAAGAGATGATGATCGTTGGGAAGTCCTTTATGGAGCTCTCGGAGGTGACACCGGACTAGTTTCCTACAATATTCTTTTTTATTTCAACCACACCCACTATTCGCTTTCGCACAGACCATCGCAGTTACAGTGTTATTAACTATGTCAAATTAATTTCACATTCAATATATCGACGTAAGGCACTAAGATATGTGTGCGATGTGAAGTGGGGTAGTGGATCGTTGCGGGGGCAGCAGAACGGTACATGATAGCAGAGTAGCGGTGGGAACGAACCGGATGCACCCGGATCTACTCCGTATCATGAGCACGCAAGTAAGCAGGTCACCCCGTCTATTCCTGTGTGATTCCCTTTACTTTAATAGAAATCGTCATGTGTTATTTTGGCTTGATACAATCAGCAATGGCACCTGAACGATCCTTGCCCCACACCACACATCGACTGGACCCACCTTTCAACCAGTCCAAAAAAGGCTCGAATTCAAACTCAGCACGGCACGTTCCAGAGGCCCTTTTTTCGACCTCATTTATTTCGCAGCTTTATACTATTGTAATAAGAATGTCTACCAGAGCATGTATACAAATTTTGAGCTTAACTAGTCAACAGGGTTCAGTCTATGTGTGGATAACTATTCTCTGTGAGTTGCAGGTCACGTTGCGTATCGAGTTTCAGAGTTTGGGTGTGGACTGCAGGCTGCGGACTGGGATCCTACCTACACGTGACCCACCAGGAGTAATGCCTGCAGACGGATGAACTCGGACCGCATTGGTGAGTCATTGAAAAGTCAGAAATTGACATCATCAAATGCCATCTTCCTGGATAAAACAATAATGCATCAGATACAGGTTAACATATGATTGGGATAAATTCCATCCATGTGTTTGAATCCAAAGGGGCAAATCAGATACATAAAGAGTTATTGATGATACGTTATTTGCTGATTTGTGGACCACATGATGCATGAATACATATTCACTATCTGAATAGTCCGATGAATACTTCGGACAATATCGGACTCAACTCAGTTCCAGGCCCCCTTTGTCAGTACATGTTGACAAATATCTATACATTGAATATGGTTCAGATGTCAGGCTGACCGATATCTACACCCAGTGAATATTCAATCAGTGTCTGCATAATTATACTAGACACTAAGGGAGTATTGGTCAGGGTGTCAGGTCAGCCTAACCAATATCTACACCCAATGAATATTCAATCAGTGTCCACCTGGTCCTACCGGATGCTTGTACAATATTGATTGGGATGTCAGCATGATCAACATTTACACCCAATGAATATTACATCTGTATCCGCATAATCCTACTAGATGCTCAGGCAATATCTGTCGGGTATCAGCCTAACCAATATCTACACTCAATGAATATTCAATCAGTGTCCGCCTGATCCGACAAGATGTTCAGGCAATATTGGTTGGGATGTTAGCCTAACTACTATCTACACCCAATGAATACTCAATCAGTGTCTGCCTGATCCAACCAGACACTCAGGCAATATTGGTTTGAATGTCAGCCTGATCAACATTTACATCCAATGAATAGTCAATCAGTGTCCGCCTAATCTGACTAGCTATCTAAGCAATATTTCTCTAGGTGTTAGCCTGACCACTCTCCACACCCACTGAATATTCGATCAGTGTTCGCCTAATCCAATCGGATGCTTAGACAATATTGGGTAGGATGTCAGCCTGATCAGCATTTACACTCAATGAATATTCAATCAGTGTCAGCCTAATCCAACTAGACACCTAGGAAATATTGCCTGGGGTGTTAGCCTGACAACTCTCCACACCCATTGAATATTCAATCAGTGTTCGCCTGATCCGACCAGATGCTTAGACAATATTGGCTTGAATGTTAGCCTGATCAACATTTACACCCAATGAATATTCAATCAGTGTCCGCCTAATCTGACCAGATGCTCAGGAAATATTGGTTTGGATGTTAGCCTGACCACTCTCCACATCTACTGAGTATTCAATCTGTGTCCACCTGATCCAACCAGATGCTTAGACAATATTGGTTAGGACAGCCTAACTACCATCTACACCCAATGAATACTCAATCAATGTCCGCCTAATCCAACCAGCTGCTCTGGCAATATTGGTTTGGATGTCAGCCTGATCAACATTTTCACCCAATGAATATTCAATCAGTGTCCGCCTAATCCTACCTGACACTCAGGCAATATTGGTTGGGATGTCAGCCTAATCAATACCTACACCCAGTGAATATTCAGTCAGTGTCCGCCTAATCTGACAACACGCTCAGGAAATATTGTTTGGGATCTCAGCCTAACCTATATTGACACACAATGAATATTCATTCAGTGTCCGCCTAATCCAGCCAGATGCTCAGGTAATATTGGTTGGGATGTCAGCCTAATCAATATCTACACCCAGTGAATATTCAGTCAGTGTCCACCTAATCTGACAACACACTCAGGAAATATTGTTTGGGATCTCAGCCTAACCTATATTGACACACAATGAATATTCATTCAGTGTCCGCCTAATCTGACCAGACGCTCAGGTAATATTGGTCGGGATGTTAGCCTAATCAATATCTACACCCGATGAATATTCAGTCAGTGTCCGCCTAATCCGACCAGACGCTCAGGCAATATTGGTTGGGATGTCAGCCTAACCTATATCAACACCTATTGAATATTCAGTCAATGTCCGCCTAATCCGACCAGACCATTGGGCAATATTGGTTGAGATGTCAGCCCAACCTCTATCTACACCCAATGAATATTCAGTCAGTATCTGCCTAATCCAACCAGACCATCAGGAAATATTGGTTTGGATGTTAGCCTAACCTATATCTACACCTAGTGAATATCCAGTCAGTGGCCAACATTGGTTGAGCTGTCAGGTGGACCAAAATCCTCAATGAATCAATATTCAAATTCTGTCCGCCTTATCCGACTACACCAGCAGAGTATATTGGTTTTTCTATCAGTCAGATCGATTCCTACACCCAGTGAATGTGATGTATGACAATCCGCCGATTAAACTTAGTCGGATACCCAATATCCATTGCCGGACAGCCAGATCATCTCTTAGTAAGCATCGGACACGTTACAAACGTGTATTACATACCATTCCGCCAATCTGTAAAGCACATATACTATCTTCAATCCGGCGGACATCCACTGGGACGTCTTAGACAATATAATGTCAATGTATTATCTATGTTTCTATCAGATATTCGGACTGAATGGTGTGCGACAGCAGCAGCAGCGACAGTGGCGGCAGTGGTAACGGCAGTGGCGACAGCAGCAATGGTATTTTTTTCTTTTCTCTTTGATTCCCTATCAAATAGTACAGGTACTATACATTCATGTACAATAAGTAATTCTGTAATGTGCGCGCATGCGCCCAACCTCGTGGCCGAGGCTGGACGTAATCTATCAGCCTGCCCCAGTCTCAAACTACAAGCAGCGCACTACTCCCCAAAAGGGCTGAATCCCCCGTGTTATCTCTCCCTGATCATGACTCGAGGATCAACTAGCAAGGGAAAAAAAGCCACAAAACTACCCCAACCGCCGTCGATAGCTGTGCCTGAGGTGCTGGGTAGCCTGAGGAATGAACGATCTAGATCTGGTTCTCTTGCCCTTCCTGTTGCTCTGCGCCGAACGTGTCAAAAGGTGAGTTCCAGAGCCCTCTGTGCACCTTTAGACTTACCAACCAAACTAGGTCGCCACTACCCAACTCGACTCAATCACCAGCCTGAGCGGTGAAGAATTCGATCTTCACGATATAGACTTGGAAGAGGATGACGATATACCCAACACACCCGAGCCTGGTTCAAACGACCTACCTAAGCTAGGTCCCCGGAGTGCTGGTTCTCAGCGAGTCAGCGCTAAGAAGGCAGCCCACAACATTAAGCACTTCTTCAACAAAATTGAATTCCCTGATGCCGAGGACGACCAGGACAAGGTGCAGAGAGTCTGCGTCCTATGCCTGTGAGTCCAAGTTCTCTGATCGCAACTCGATCTTCTAATAATCTAACAGCAAAGCTTATGGCGCCGATAAGGAGCAGGTCCCCAACAGTGCACCAAACTATTTTTACCAGATGACCACCTTGGGCACGAATCTCCGAAAACACCTACTCAAGCACCACCCTCAAGAGTACGACCAAGCGGTGGTGGAAAATAAATGGCAATACAAACTAACAACGCAATCAGACAATGGATCCGCCCACAAGAATGCTCACGTTGTACGCAACCAGGAGATCCCATCATTCTCTCTGAGGACGTTCTTGGACCACCTTGTTCGCTTCATTGTCGCAGATGATCAGGTAGGTCTGAACGATCTTTCTTTCACACTGTCTTACATCTCTCTAGTCTATTCGTGTCATTGAATGCCCCGAATTTCGACAATTATGTATGGTCCTCCACAAGACCCTCGTCGACGTCGATATCCCTCACCGCGATAAAATGAGGGAAACCATCATCGGCTATTGGCAGAAGTCGTTCGAGGACTTAAAAGTTGACCTTTCTGTGAGTTTGAGCGTTTTGTCTTCCCACTCTACTAACTAACTTCAATCAATAGCACTCCTCTGGCTGGATCAGTCTCACTGCCAACGTTTGGTCAAATGCGAACCTGGCTGCCTACTTAGCATTAACTTCACACTGGATCTCCATCGATGAGTCGAATGGACGCCTTGCGCTTAAAGCTGCGCTTATCGGCTTTCATCGCCTCAAGAAGAAACACTCAGGCGTCAACATAGCGAAGACAATCCTACACCTCCTTGATCGAGCCAATATAACACTCAAGGTATGTCTCGCGATATCTACTAGTATTCACTCACGTGCTAAACTCTTACTTTTCTTTAGATCGGCTACTTCACACTCGACAACGCCGAGAATAATGCAGTGGCGATGCGAGAGCTGCACTCCCTGCTCATGAAACGCGAGACGGCCAGCGCGGTCAAATTCGATCATTTAAATCAATGTATCCGATGTTACGCACACATAATCAACATCTGTTCCTCCCATATCATAGCATCTGTGACGCCTACTTCCAGATCAGACTTCTCAACTCGCAACTCCGACGATGGATCGGGTGACGATGACATCAATCCAAATCACAAATTTGATGGATTGGAGCTGGCACATTTTTACGACGACGAAGACAACTCAGCACCCAAAGAGTGGACTGCGGGCATCAAACGTGACCCCATCAGGCATGCTCGAAGGGTCGTTTGTCTCTTACGGTCTTTGGACCAACGCAGGGAAGGTTTTCGCGTGTTCATCCAAGATGGAAACCAACGCAGTTGGTTCACCACGAAGAACAACGATGGTAAACACATCACAGTCCAAGTCCCAGAGCTACAGCCCCTGAGAGACATGAAGACGAGGTGGGATTCAGTCTATCTGATGCTGCAACATCTGCGACAACTCCGACCGGTCAGTTGTCTCGCGGACTGGACAGTGGAGTCTTTAACGACTGACTGTTTTACATAGGCCATCGATCCGTACTTTGAGATGGAACTAGCTGACTTTGCACAGCATAAACTTTCAGAATTAGATTGGGAGATCCTCGAAGGGTTGGAAGCGGTCTTGGCGGTGAGTTAGCGCTACTTGACCTAGGACAGGCGCTAAACACCGTTGCAGATTCCTCACACGTTTCAACAGGCCATGTCCTCCGAGTCAACGCCAGTTTTATCGTGCGCTATCGTGTATTTCGAACTGTTCATGACCGAGTTGGAAAACCTCGGGGAGCAACACAGGGTGCTCAGGCCCTGGACGGAAATCGCCCTACGATGGGCCAAGAAATACTATATTTGAATGGACGATACCAACGCATATGTCATTAGCATGTGTAAGTTCTTATTATATCACTGCTCTGCCGCCAACTTAAACCTACAGTCCTCAATCCCACCATACGCTTCTCGTGGATCCAAGAGCAATGGGAGGCCAAATATATCCAGGGATCAAAGCGTATCATTTTGGATCTCGTAAGTACAATCTATCAATCTATCACCATCTCCTATCTCGGCCATCTCTTGAGCAGATGCACTGGTACCGTGGGCAGAAGCCATCGATGCCAGCAGCCACATCATCCAATTTCCCTGCCCACCGTGCCCCAGTCGCTAGAAGTGGACCTCCTCCAACGTGGTTCAAAGTCGAACGTTCCGTATATGAAAAGAAAACTACACCGCAAGCGCATACTGTTGAAGCAGAATTCCAGAAGTACGTTTCAAGTGGGATGTCTTCTGAGGAGACCGACATCCTGCGGTTCTGGGAGGTCAGTTTCTTATTATTGTATAGTGCTACAACTCACTCCCTGAATAGGCCAATAAGGCTGAGTTCCCGACACTATTCGCGATCGCCATGGACTACCTCCCAATCCAGGCAATGTCTGTGCCTTGTGAGCGTGTGTTCTCGTCAGCAAAGGAGACAGACACCGTGAAGCGAAACCAGATCAGCCCAGTGCTCATGGAAGCGCTTCAGCTACTGAAATTTTCACTCAAGAAAGACCGCCTCAACTTCATGGCAGGGTGGGCAACATCGGAAATGGCAATGAGTGCGGTGCTGGAGCCCACTCACGATCTCGGCTCCCTCTTCATGGACGATCCTGATGCCGCGTTGGATACCATATTAAATGACTTTAGCATGTACGATCACGAGGAATAAATCATGTACTACTGTATCGCTACCGTATGATATGTCTCTGCTGTCGGAGTTATGTGATGACATTGGATCATCGGAGTTAAGATATCAACGCCAACTGTGGTGGCCTTACTAGTACTTCGCCCTCCGCTCTCTGGTTGCGCTCAATATCGACGGTGGCAATGGGCATGCGAAATCCACAACAAACCCCTGAGAACCGATCTCTTCCCTTACAACTGGATTTCGTGCGTGTCGGTGGCCGGTACAGAGTAGGAAAACTGCTCGGTTCTGGTGGATCTGGTGAGCCCAACTCTGACCTGAGTTCAACACATTTTTCTGAGCTCTCTAGGGAGTGTCTATCTAGGGAAAGATATCAGGATGGGAGCTGAAGTTGCTCTGAAGATAGGGCGTGCAGACCACTCGCATTCAAGGCTCAGTCATGAATACCACGTGTATCAGAAGACTGCTGGCAGCATAGGTATCTCTTCAGTTCGCTGGTATGGAAAAGAAGGCCCTTATGAAGTTCTTGTTCTGGAGCATCTTGGAACCTCGCTTGGTGATTTGATCAGCACGCAACAGTTCGACCACACACTGTGGGCATTTTAGGATGGTAAGCATGGTTTCATGTTAATTTTATGCAAAACATAATTCAAAAAAGTATTGAATGTGGGCATGCAAAACAGTGTGAACTTATTCACAATGTACTCTACAATGAAGAAAGGGTTATGCCACTGGATACATTGTGATTCCATTTACAATGTAAACTCTTATAAAATTCTCATGTGCTCTGTACATTCATTGACAATGATTTGGAGTTGTTCATGTTGATGACACAGAAAAAAAAATTTCTAATATAATCCCTATTATTCCCCAGATTTCATTGAGGATGCATCCAGTGTGACATTCGACATCAGAACATCGCAAGTCAACAACTTGAGACATCAGGCCTCAAGACATCAAACTTGCAACACCCAACTCACAACATCTTAACATTGCCATTCATGGCAAACCTTCAGACCATAATCCCTCACACACTGTGATTAGTCAGTGGAAAGTGTTGCGTAGCAGTCAAAAGACCGAGCCCCTATTCCCTATTGACACTTTTGGACCAGTTCATGCAGGTCTACCGCGACCTCAAGTACTAGTGTGAGTTCATGCATCTCAATGAACCTGTGACAATTCTCAACAGAATGCCCCAACGCCGTTTCTTCTTCTCACTCAGGTGTGCCCTATGGCCAGGGGCAACATTCCGTGCTCCCGTCGCCTGGTACATTTCATGCGTGATGATCAAAATTGATGCGGTCTGGGAGCTGTACTGCTATGGGACGAAGGAGGCACGACTCTACCGTGAGATTGCCGTTGAAACACCAACGTGGTGCAGGCACCTCATCGACGTCCTCCCCTTCTACGTCTTCAACTCGCACAGGACCTACTGGGCACAGCTGGAGGGCACGCGGTCCAAGGGGCACATCTACCTCCCAGACTTTCGGGACTTGGTGAGCAGCCTGCTGATCGAATGATCCAACTCAAATCTACTCGCAACCGTATTCGTCTCGCACAGAGGACTCAGATGACATGTGCTTACAGAATAACGGCAACCAACAATGCAGTCTTCAGAGATGAGATTAGTCGCGAATCGACTACGCGACGTTTGAAAGGACCCAAGCCACCAACACATTGCACACAAAATAAGCATCAGCCCCGTCAAAGACTTGAAAAAAGTAGAACGGACTTTGTGGTAGAAATCCTCCTGAGTGGTCGCGGCGTCCACCTTCTCTTCTTTAGGCGGCTTGGTTGAAAGCACGTGTATCGCGTCCTTGTATGCTGCGCTAATGTCCATCTTGGCTGTTGGCAAGGCCACTTCGAAGGCGTATTTGAACATCTGCGCGCTCTCACTGCAAAGTTAAAATGGACCACCGCTGTTATCGAGCACCTTCGTAAGCTTCAGTTCCTGGCCCCATACCGCACCACTTCCCCACGCTCGCCCATCATTGTCGTTGTCTGCAAAGAGAGAACTGGAGAAGCAGGCACAAACGCATGCATGCATGCATGCACGCCATGCACGAGCTCCCAAATGCCCAAATCCCCAGTTCAACCAGAATCCACCATGTTCTCCTTGACGAACAGCGGAGCTCGAGCTGGCACGGACATCAGCGCGAAACAGATTCAAAAAAAAAAAAAAAAAAAACCTTTCACCCAGGTATTACGTTCTCTTTTTTGGGAGATGGCAGAGGGGGGGAGGGGGGAGGTGCTCGTCCAGCAGCAGTAGTACGGTAGGCTACGCGGAGTCAAGGTGAGGAAGAGGGATGATGGAAGTGCGTGGTTCGCTAGGTGCAGGGTATGGTGCCTGGGTGCGCGCCGCAGGAGCAAGGGAGACGATCTCCTACTTTCTGTTACGATCAACGATGCTGCTGCGACATTTGACGATGGTGGGAGGTGTGTCGTGCTGCTGCAGGAATAATATGGAGCGCGGAAGAGTGCTTCGACCTTTTTCCAAGTCGACTGCACTAATAAAAAAAAAAGCCTTGGGTCTCAGAAACTGGGCATTGCCACCTACTTAGATTATGGTAGCCGAGAGCCCACCTCCGCCTTTTCAAGAATCTTGACACCTAATGCATTGCTGAGCGAGTTGATCCGAACCAGCGGTGTAATTCCTGTCCAAGCAGAATTCGTCTGGCGGCTTGACAGCGCAGCTCAACAGACCAACACGTACCAATTAACCCCATCATTCCATCCAGTACCTCGTCGCTCCACAATTCGATGGAACGCAGGTTGGCCTTCGCCGCTGGACTGTCTCCCTTACATTTGCTGTTTGCAGAGACAACAGAGGATGCGGTTGAGAGAGAGAAGCCGATGAGAATGCATTCGGGTAAGTAATGTCACGATGATCTGGCGGAAATACGGTTGAAGGGTGTTTCTGCGGTACCCATACATACACCTAGCCACAATTGTAATGGCACAAAAAGTGAGCCACAAATCACTCAAAGGGGAATGTGGTGCATGACACTCTGCAAGAGCTCGAAGCCCCAGCTATCGTTTGCTTTGCTTGGGACGAGCCTTTGCTGCACTATTCCTAGCACCAAAGTGTGGTTTTCTTCAACCATCGCTGTGGCATCGTGCACAATAACGCAACAAGGCCTGGGATGGAGCCTTTCTGGGCCCAGATCGTAGGTGTGAGGAGAAAGGGAAGAAGGGCCCGGTAGTCAACTGGTACACCTCTGTATAATGTAAGCATTTGCGCGAGGATCGGGAAGACGTAGGATATTCTGCGGCAGCACTCAGGGATTGCTTCCCACCTTGAATATTAAACAACTACGCATGATCGATATCCCCTTGC
>QLOS01001664.1:0-10274 GCA_003313725.1 Russula sp. MG48 | reverse complement strand
GGTATACTGATCAAGCCCTTCCATCGTGATAACGAAGCAGCCGTTCTCCAGAACAGACCTCTCTGCGATGTTTACCACCCCCAACGCACACCAGGCAAGGGCCTTTGCCCGCTTGACGCTACCTACGGTGTTGTCGCACTCGATTGCTGAGCTCGGTATCTATCCCGCTATAGATCCTCTTGGCTCGAAGTTGCGCATGTTGGACCACCGTATCGTAAGGACCTCGCTTTCGAAAGGAGTTCAAGGATCTCACAACTTCAGATATGTAAGCTGCTATGCCGAGAAGGACAATGTGAGCAGTTTGTCATTTTTTTTTTCCATTGACTCTGAGTCTGCATCACGACATCAGACAGGTCCAAAGGGCCGCGTGCCATCTCCCTGCCCTTCCCCCATGCCTTCAAATTGGCCACCGATGGCCACAGCCATCCGTGCTTTTCGGAGCCGTCCTGCACCCATGACCACCATTACCACTCGCTGCGTCCGTCTCTCCGCGTGTTACGCGTAGGACCCACACGTATCGTCTAGTCACACTTAGGCGGGTGAGGCCTTCAGATGTAGGTTAGAGTTCGAGGAATCGCCTCAAGGAGTTGGGATGCACAAGTGAGAGGGAATCACAAGTGGCTAGTATTGGTACAAGAGAACTAGCTTAGGGTCTCGGCGTATCATACAGTTGAGTCTTATATACGCGACACGTGGGAGTCTCCTACTACGTTTGTATCTGGGTCATGTGCAGTCACTAGCCCTCACCCTATTGGTACAGAAGTCGAAGCAAGTAAATAAAGAGAAGGAAATGTAACACTACCCCCCGCTAGGTCTGAAGGCATCTCGACTTCGCTAGTCCATGTATTGGGTGACCTCCTCGTTCCCTGTCTCGATGTCTGGCGCCGGCGATACGATCTCGCGAGGTGGGACCATGACTGGTTCTGGGGTGAACGGTCGTCCCGCATACTGTAGTCTCATGCGGAGCTGCTCTCGTGCTTCTCTTTCGTGGTCAAGGATTGTGACACCGTCGCCCTCTAAGGGGGTCGCCTGCTCTTCGAGGTGGTTAAACACCGACCTATACGCGTCGGCCGCCTCCAATCTGTCCACCGACTCCAAGAACTCCATCTGCTGCGCGGTGTAACGGTTGCGCACCAGTAGCTCCCGTCGCTGTGCCTTGGCGAGGGCGCGCTGTGCTTTGGAGAGTTCCTGTCGCGACTGGTACATCTCACGACCGAGGTGTTGGTACCACATAATTTCCCCTTGTAGGAACGGGTCCTCCAATTCCTGCAAGGCCCGATCAACCAGATGTGCGAATTCCCCGTTATCCTCCAGTATGGCCTGCTTCCCGACCGTGAGCGGTGTGTGGTGCCCTTTGGTGGGTCTGGCTCGGAGTGGGATCATGAAGACAGGCTGTCCCTTGCCCATAGTGAGTCTCGCGTGGGGGTGATCGCGCAGCATATGATAATGGACATATTTGGCCCTTCTCTTGGTTCCTTCAGCGTCGACGATGGGCAAGGAAACTCGGTACTTGCTCCTCGACTTGTTCTTTACGTACGGTACACCCGGGTGAGCAAAGGGGAATACGTTGTCGATCTGCTCGTGCTGCGCAGGGAAGAGTAGGAGGGGTCGTGGTTCTTGGTACATGCGGCTCAGGAGGGACTGCGGTGCTTCGGTGGGGAGTGGTGATTCGGAGCGGACGTGGTAGGATGGAGAGCGGGTGCGTCGTGCCAGTACTGTCGGGACGGTGAGTCCCTCTTCGTACACCACCAGCTCTTCCGAGTGGCCAGAATGGTTCGAGGGAGTGGGAATAGGAGAGGGAGTGCGAGAGCCTCCATGGGGGTCAACTAAGAATGAGAAGCGCATAGGGTTAAATAAACTGGTACGGTAATTCGTAACGTTATCCTGTACTGCGTGAAATCGTATAATATCTGGGTCTGACTGCGCGTGGTACTCAGCTTCGGGGTTTGTCAACGGTTTTCCATTTACACCATTGTACACGAACTTGTCCTTCATCACTACAATCAATGCGGCGGTGGTGAAGGGTTCGCTCTCAAGTTTCTCTTGAAGCCAGGACGCGAGGCGCAGTGGGTACTCTCCTGCTGCCACACAGTGAGTGGCTGCTGCTTGGTTTGCTTGAGGGAAAAACTTTCGAAGGCGTCTGAGGTGGTACTGGACGTCGGGATCAGATTCGGTCTTTGTTCTGGCTTTCTCGTCTTGTTCTTTGGCAACAATGCGTGCCATCTTTGCCGCGACTTTATACGAGTCGCGAAGTTCTTCAAGGTGTGTGGCCGTCATCCCGGAGAACCACCTCGTCTTGAGGTAGTCCTCGAGATCGTTGGCGGTCGCGAGGGGAGGGATAGGAGTATTTGATTCTAGTATGGGCGAGTCGGGGATGGAGATGTGGTCAGGGATGGAGACAGTGGGGGATGCTGGTCGTGAGGGATAGGGAGTGTTTGTCATGGCATAGTGGTGGTATTGTTTTAGGGTGTAGGTGTGTCCGAATGGAATTTTTGTGAGTGTGGCTAGGCTTAGGAATGCGATGGAGATTTGAAGGTGGGTATCGGTCATCGTTGTTTGTGGGGAATTTTGCCCCCTCTTAAGGTGTGCGACGTCTCGGCGCTCTTGTCTGTTTGGGTGCATTTGGGTTTTGTTTGTGGAAATTTGCTGTCAGGTCTGGAGCGTGGAGGTCCTGTCGTGGGACCCAGGAATCTTCTGATGGAGGGAACCCCTTCCATCGGACTCTGTACTGGAGAGTTTTCCTTCGTCCAAAGAGTCGTGATTGGATGATCTTCTCCACTTCCCATTCCGGTTCTCCTTCTACGATGTCTGGGGGTGGTCTTTCGTAATTGTGTCCGTGTGCTTCCGTTTCCTTATAAGGTGTGAGGAGGTCGATATGGAATACGGGGTGGATACGCATGGACCCTGGCAGGCCTAGACGGTACGTCACAGGGGATAGTTTGGCTGTAATCGGGAATGGGCCATAGCGCCTCGGCGCCAGTTTGGTTGTTGGGTGGTGAGTTTTGAGGTTGCGCCCTTCAAGCCAGACTTGGTCCCCGATTTCATATTGGGTGAATGGGGTCCATTCTGGGCGGGCCTGGAACGCCTGACGGGCCCTGTCTCGTGCTTCTCGGATCTTCTCCAGACGTTCCTGGACTGTGGGGACGTCGGAATCTTCTTGGGAAATCGGTATTGTCGGTTTCGTTCCGAATAGGAGTTCATGTGGGGTGATGCCGGATCTGTCATGTGGCCAGGAATTGTGGACGTATTCGGCTAGGGTCAGGTACTGGGACCATGTGCTTTGGTCATCTGCAACCCATAGCCTCAGATATTGTTCGACCCATTGATTGGCCCGTTCACTTTGCCCGTCGGTTCGGGGGTGGAATGCCGTACTGACATTCTGTTGGATGTGAAGTAGTCAGCATAATTCCTGGGTGAAATTGGATACGAATCTGGGGTCTCTGTCGGAGATTATTTTCCTAGGTATCCCAAACCATGGCACCAGGTTTCGGAAATAGAGCGTGGCTACGCCTTCTCCCGTGATGTTGGTGGTGCACGGTATGAATTTCGCCGCTTTTGAACAACCTTGGTCTACGATAGTGAGGATGGCGTTGTAGTTTCCAGACGTGGGCAGGTCGGTGATGAGGTCCATTGCCACGGTCTGGAATGGGCCTTGGTGGGGTTCGACGGGAAGCGGTTGGAGAGGTGCTCTTTTGTGATGCGTGCGGGGTTTATTTTCCTGGCATGTCGCGCACCCGCGGACGTACTGGGCGGCGAATTCGTTCATGTCTTCTCCCTGGTATTCTTGTTTCAGGAGGTGTTGCGTGTTGGCAATCCCAGGGTGTCCCGCGAGTGGGTGATCATGATATCTTCGGAGGATCGCTCTTCTTTCTTCCAGGGGTTTTGGGAAGAGTAGTTTTGCGAAGTAAATATCTGGTGTTACGGCTCGAGGGGCCGTGGGCACGACTTGTGCAACTAGGCGTGTGGCAAGAGAGAGCACGTGCGAGGGCAACGAGCACGTGGTCCTGAGTGAGACACTTCCGGTGGTCTCAGTGACGCAGGAGTAAAGCAGATTCTTCGGAGTAGAATGGCTAAGTCACGGGCGCTTGTGACGTCTCGGTTCAAAGCTAAGTCGTTGCAGCCGACTTAGAGGGGCGTGGGAGCGAAGCAAGATAGTGCTGAGCGAGCACTATGACAAAGGCAAAGGCGAGCTCAAAAAGAGTTGAAGCAAGGTCAGGTCTCGATTACGAAACTAAGTCAAGCTTAAGGCTTGACTGGCGCAAAGGGGGCTCCTTATATAGGGAGCTACAAGAGGGCACGTGCTAACTACTACCTGAGTCATAACGATGGTAGTGAGTCAGTCCAAGATCCGGAGCTAAGTATAGTAGTGGAGCGATGGCCACATCGCTCCACATGAGTCACGCACGCTCCACAGGCGTCATATCGTACAGTAAGCGGACTGGAGTCAGTACAAGTCACAAGTAGGGAAGGGTAAGCATAGAGGCGTAAGCAGTAGGTGAAAGTGGTCCGCGGTAAGCAAGGGAGATCGTAACATCTGGCAACATCACGATTCCTCTGTTATTGTCCTCGCCGGTGGTCACACCGGGAGGTCGTGAGAGGAAGTCGGCTGGTATATGCCTCTTTCCTGGGACGTGCACAAGCTTGAAGTTGTAGTCTGTGAGTTTCTGCATCCAATGGGACTGACGTCGGTTCAGGTCTTGTGATTTTCGGAAATAGATGAGGTTGTGATGGTCAGTATGGACTATGGTCTGGTGTCTGCTTCCCCCTACATAGGGCCTCCATGTGGTGAGTGCGACGACCACGGCGTACATCTCCTTGTCGTAGATATCCCAGTTGTGTTGGGTGGCATCCAAAGTCTTCGACAGAAATGCGACTGGGTGATTCTTTCCTCGTTCGTCCTTTTGGTGGAGTACTGCTCCGACCACGTAGTTGGAGGCATCGGTGTCAATGGTGAATGGTAGATCGAATCGTGGTTGGTGTAGTACTGGGGCGGTGGTGACCGCGTCGATGAGCGCTTCGAATGCTTCTTGGCATTCCGGGGTCCAGTCGAACTTCTCCCCTCGTGCGGACTGAGCAATGAGTTGGTTGAGGGGTGCTGCTATAACACTAAAGTTGCGGATGTACATGCGATAGAAGTTGAGAAATCCGATGAACGAGCGGACTTGCTTGGTCGTGGTGGGGACCTTCCAATCTTTGACACCTGCCACCTTGACCGGATCCATAGCGATCGTATCTGGGGTTATAATCACCCCGAGATACTCTACTTGGGTTACTTCGAAGAGACACTTCTGCGGTTTGAGATATAGGTCGTGTTCCTCGAGTACGCTGAGTACCGCATGGACTACCCGGCGATGGAGGGAGATATCGTTTGGTGTGTGGATGAGGATATCATCCATGTACACAGTCACGTATCCCTCATTGATCAGTTCTCTGAAGACGTGGTTCATCATCGCCTGGAACGTTGCTGGGGCGTTGGTGAGTCTGAAGAACATCACTAGGGGTTCAAAGAGTCCTCGACTCGTTTTGAAGGCTGCCTTCCCTTGATCTCCTTCTCGAATTCTGATGTTGTTGTAACCCCATCGTACATCCAGCTTCGTGAAGAGGCCAGATCTGCCTCCTGGTACTCGTGTCAGTCGGTCCATGAGTTCTCTGATCAATGGAAGTGGGGTTGCGTCTCAGACCGTCCAGGAATTCAGTTTGCGGTAGTCTTGGATGGGGCGGTAGGTCCCATCCTTCTTCAGTATATAAAAAACTGGCGATGCGTATGGTGATTTGGAGCGTCGGATTCTCCCAATCCTGAGGTTCTCCTCGAGGAAACGTTGTTGGGCCTCATCTTCTTTTGGGGTAAGCGGGTAGATTTTGCAGTCGATAGAGTTGGGGGCGTCGGGTTTGAGTTCAATCGCATGGTCCCATGGCGTGGATTCGGGGAAGCGTTGTGCTGCTTCATCATTGAACACCCGTGCGTGATTGTGGTATTGAGTGGGGACGATCTGGTCCCACGCTTTCTTTGGTTGGGTGTTGGCTGCCTGAGCTAATTGTTGCGCCACCGTCGTCTTTGCGAGGCGCATTATCAATTGGTCCCCTGGTTGTAGTATCGGGGGGTTGTTAATGGTGATGGATTTCATCCCAGCGACGGTGGTGCTCGTGGTGGTCGCCTGAGCTGCGGCCCCGGCGGTTCTCAATACCACCTTGGCCAGTAGGGTGCCTTTCTTCCAGTTGGGTCGGGGGTTTGCTGCGGCGAACCACGGATAGCCCAACACGATATAGTCGCCATCCATGTGGGCGATATAGAATCTGAGGGTGTGAGGGGTAATCCCCGTCACCACTTCCAGATCGGTGTAATGGGTAATGTCGCCGCCTTTATTCGGTGACCCATCGGCGTTCTTCAGTCGTCGTGGCATCGGGAGTAGTCTCATTCCCAATTTGTGTTGTTCAATGAATTGTTGGCTCACGAAGCACTCTGTGGCTCCGCTATCGAGGAAAGCGAGGAGGTCGGCCCTTTTCAACGCGGTGTGGAATGAAACTGGAATTCTCATAGCGTTAACTCGTGGTAAAAATACATCGCGTTGAAACATAGCTTGAGCAAAGGCTGTCTTGCTCAAGCCTGACCAAAATCCTCTTCCCCGCATATCTGGCCCCATTTATTCGCCAATTCCTGGTATTCTTCCTCTCCCAGTCCTTTTATGAACACTAGAATGGAGTCTTGGGACAGGGGCGTCGTCTGCCCGCTGTTCCCGGCTTCGGGCTGCTCTGTGGTGGTAGTCTGAGCCCGCTTCACTTCGGGGGATCACGTCGGCTTCCTTGGGCAGGCTCGGGAGATGTGTCCCTGAGCTTGGCAGAAGTAGCAGCGGCCTTCTCGTCGGCATCGCTCTTTGTCCGCCTCGGTGACGGCTTTTCGTGCCGCGTCCACCTGCATGGCGTTGGGGTCGGGCTGGCGTGACTCGCGTCAGGTGTTGAATTGTCCCCGTGAGTTTCGGTTTGGGTTGAAGAAGGGTCGCAGGAGTCCCACTTGTGGTGGTCTGTTCCCAGTGGCCAGTTTCTTCTGTGTGAAGAAGGCCTGGCGATGTGGTTCCAGGGCCGTTAGAATCGCCGTTCGCTTGCGTGCCGCTGCCTTCCAATCGACCCAGTTCCGTGGTTGATCTAGGTTCATACAGTTGTCGAGTACTTTTAGATTGAGTCTGCGTTTGAATTTCTCCAAAACTGCGGGGTCATCTTCTTGATACTGTGCCTTCCTGGCCCATTCTGCAAACCAGGTGATGTAGCTGTCGATATCCATCCCCTGCATCTTTAGTTTGTCCAGTTCTGCCGCTGCGCGATACTGCTGGTTGGTATCCGTCCAATCTTGGATGAAGTTTTGTTCGAATTGCTCCCATACGTTCGGAAGTGGGGGCATCGGTACCAGATTTCCCATGATCCAATCCTCTTGTGACCTCTTCCATTCGGCGACCGTGGGGCCGCGAATATAGGTAAGGGCATGGGCAACCTTCCGGTAGGGGTCGGCTATGATGGGTGCTGCTTGGTTGAGATACTGGTAAAGTCTGAGTGCGTGCATGAATTCATCTGCGAGCATGCGGTCGCCATCGAATATGGGGGGTTCCTTCCCTTCGAGCTTGCCATTTGCTGGTGGGCTGGGTGCGGCGGCTGCCACCTGGCCTGGTTGAGCGGGTGGGGGGCCTCCGCCTCCGCCACTGCCTCCTGCCGGTGCGTAGGGCGGGGCTGGGCCTGCGCCACCGCCACCGCCACCGCCACCGCCACCGGGGGTGGTGCGTGCGAGTGTTGCGGTCTGCACGGGTGTGAGTGTGACTGTCGCCATGCGGGTGATTGGAGGGTGGATGGGTTCATCGTCTGTCGTCTGGGCTGATTGTTCGTGCGAGGGTTCTGTCTGTTCGTCGTCGAAGGAATGTCTTATTGTCTCTAGACTGGTAGTGGCTTCGAGTTCGGACGCTAGTGGAAGTAGTACTTCGCGTGTAAGGTCCTCGCCTGTGAAGTTGTCGATGTCAGGGTTGAGTATCTCGTTTGGTGGAAGCCCTGTCGTTCGGCCGTTTTCAAATCGGCCCTTCTCTTCGTTCCAATCTTGGTCGAAGGTGTAGAAGATGTTGCGGTGATAGACCAATGGGTATATCCGTCCGCTGTAGAGCAAGTAGTATCCGTCCCAAGGTGCGAACACCGTTGGCGAGAGTTTCGTGCCTTTCTTACAGAAGAGGGCTTGTCTTTTTCCGATTCTGGTTCTGGGAATTCTGTCTCGTGGTGCTTCGTCGGTTCTGTTGGCTTCGACGAAGAACGGGGGTCGGTGACTACTGGGGAGGAAGGAACCGTCACGTAGGTGGGGGCTGCTGGCGCCCTCCAGGTTGTCGTTGTACGATTCTGAGTTGTATCTGTTGGATCACTAGGGCCAGAGCGGTGCGTCGCTCGTGGAGGAGATATAGCTGGTGTGCTATGAATTCATGTTCGATGTTGAACGTGACGGCGCAAGTGCGTGCGCAGTAATCGTTGTGTACTCTGACACAGGCGTTTAGGTATACTTCTACGTGGTCGAGGTGATCTTGTTCCTCGAGCGCGTCTAGGAGTTCTTCGTTGGTCTGTTCCAGGTCGTCGATGTTCGGGAAGCTAGTTCTAATGTTACGCGTAGGACCCACGCGTATCGTCTAGTCACGCTTAGGCGGGTGAGGCCTTCAGACGTAGGTTAGAGTTCAAGGAATCGCCTCAAGGAGTTGGGATGCACAAGTGAGAGGGAATCGCAAGTGGCTAGTATTGGTACAAGAGAACTAGCTTAGGGTCTCGGCGTATCATACAGTTGAGTCTTATATACGCGACACGTGGGAGTCTCCTACTACGTTTGTATCTGGGTCATGTGCAGTCACTAGCCCTCACCCTATCAGTACAGAAGTCGAAGCAAGTAAATAAAGAGAAGGAAATGTAACACCGCGTGTATATAAGTATCTACGCCGACGACAATCATGATTATGCCACAGACACCAGTTCACCAGTGCGGCGCGGCGTTGAGCTTGAAACAGCCCTACAGGCATGATTTCTCTCACCCTCAAACGCACGGGAAGCTATTTAGCCTCCAACAATCCCAGTCACAATTCCTGGATCCTGCTCCAGGAGGGCTTGCTCAACTGCAGGTGTGTAGGTACACACATGACCCGCGCTCTTATCCACTCACCCAGCAATCCGGAAACAGTGTCGTCTGTACTATCACTTTGATCTTGACAACCACGATCATCTCCGTCAATCTGTCCAAAATACTACTGCGCAGTATATACCCTCTCGAGGCCTGGTACGCCAAATTCTAACCTTCCGTTCTCACTCTTACCCTCGCCTGACACATCTCCACATCAGTCTCATCGTGGTGATGATGCCATTCATCACTCTTCATCTCAAGGGCTACCGCCAGCGCTCCGACGACGTCACTGGAGTGCTTCCTTTTACGCATGTGCAAGGCAGACGGCGACAACGGGACCGACACAGGAAACGAGGATGCAGGATGCGCTGACAAACTAAACGCTCGCCGAGGACCAGGACCAGCAGTCAGGAGGGGAGGTCACGCACATGCAGAGTGGTCGTTGGCGGTGGGAGATTTGGCACCTTGGCGCCGTCGACGACAGCAAGGACAGGCCACCACACTACCATCTGGAATCATGCTCTTGCTCCAACAAATCCGGTCTTTAGTCCCCCTGTTCCTGCACCACGCAACCGCGTGACCCATTTGCTGTTCCACCTCTCCGACTTCTCCGCCATCCTGGGCCAGCCTTCGTCATTCATCCCATATCTGCATTACCTCCTCCGGTTCTGACACCCACAATGGTTGTTACGACATGACTGGTCGTTGCCATGTCCGACATCACGGCTGCCGGCGTCTCTTGCCACTTTGACCATGCTCACGCGTTCCACGTTCTCACCAATTTGCAACATGCAAACAATTCCCTGTATTTTCGGCACCAGGAAGGGAGGAATAGTTAGTGCAGGTGATGAAGGGCACATACGGGGCGATTCGGAAGCAAGCGAGCAGGATTTGGAACACAACATTCCGTGGTACTGTATGGACTGAGGCTTTGACTACCTACGCGACACTTTCCACTGACCAATCATAGTGTGTGAAGGACTATAGTCTGAATATTTGCCATTAGTTGCAATGTTAAGGCATGTTGTGAGTCATGTGTTGTAAGTTTGATGTCTTGAGGCCTGATGTCTCGAGTTGTTGACTTGCAATGTTCCGATGTCAGATGTCACACTGGATATGTCCCCAATGTAATCTGGGGAATAATAGGGAT
>QLOS01001663.1:0-10167 GCA_003313725.1 Russula sp. MG48 | reverse complement strand
TTGGTTTCTTCCTTGAAGACCAGCTGTACGGAGGGCAGGTAAGAGCAAGACTCTTTCGACATTTCCCCAAATTGTATTCGCTGACTATGGCTCCGAGTCCAGGTGCAATACTTTGCGTCATTCAATGTCGCAGAGCAGATCTTTGACGCACTCATTACGTGGGATTTACTCGGTTGGATCGAGGTCACAGGCGTCTCCCTCAAATTCTTCCAGGAATTCGACAAGAACATCCGAGTTGGGAAGTACAAAAAGGATTCGAAGACGTACGAGAGGCTGACGGTTGCCCTCAACGAATGGGCAGAAAATACCCTTCTTTCGCTCTCTGAACGCACGCCCGCAGATTTAATTCTTCCATTAGTAATGGACAAGGAGACCGGGAAACCCACTGGCCCACGGGGTGCACTTCGCAGCCAAGTTGCCGTGCTTGGTGCCCACAACGCGTACAATCATGTAATCCCTCCTTCATGGGCTAACGGAAGCACTGGCAAGGGCAGCACTCCCAAGAAACCAGGAGACAAGAAACCGGGAAAGAAGCCGATTGCAAATGATCAATGTCGCATCGGTTCTGGGGGTGAAGAACAGTTCCATGTTGGATTTTGAGTAGTGTTGGCAGCTTGAATAACGTGTGTGAAGCCTGGAGTGGCTGCAAATTTTCCATAAATGATCATTCTCATGTTCTTGGCTCAGAGTTTGAGATACTGTGTGAATTGTACGTATGTTCGCTCACGAATCAGGTGAGCACTCCTGGCGGACGCTTGTGAGATGTCGTGACCTGCTTGATTTCCGCTAAACTGACATAGGGCTGAGAGTACGCAACACCATTACAAGCCACAGGTATTGGCATCTCTGCGTCAGTCCAATTTGGTTTGTTATCCGGGTCAGAGATAGCATAGCATCTCGTTCGGACGAATAGAAAAGTGGCACGGATGGGTAGTGTAAAACCTACGTCTTAGTCTTCAGATTGTGCCACAAATACGTTCGCCCAAGCGAGTGTCCATGCCCGTTCATGTAAGTACTGTACGACAAAGCACGGAAAAGAGCAAACAGGCACATGCATTTCGCATGAAGTACAACATCACGGACGTATAGAGACATTCGGTATAGCCTACGACTCGGTCAGACGTATATATAGACAGCCCTGGAATACCATCAATTTGCTGACGAGTCATCATCCCTCGATCTCAGGCTGCTAGAGGGGAGGGCGCCGCTTGAACTATGCATCCTCGGAGAATTGCTGAAAAGGTTTTCCCGATTGGAAGAAGTATGACTGGTCTGGGACGAAATCTCATTCCTGGACTTCTGTTCTAACCCAGGGGGCATGCGTCCTATGCGTCTCAGGTGAATATTCTGCTCGCTGTCTTCGTTATCTCCAGCTTTGCGCTTTCGGCGGTTTCTACTCGCCGACGGGTTTGCACGAGGCTCAGATAGATCTAGGCTGCCATCGTTGTCTATGTCCCAGGTGGGCGCTAGATGCTTATTCATAATAGCCAGTAACTCGTCGGAGGAATTCAGCTTTTCGCGAGCGTTTTGAACTCTTGGATCCTGTTCTCGGCTAGCTTGAATCTCGGATCGGATACGAGAAGAGAGCTCCCCTGCTTGCGTATGGAGGTAGAAGTCGTGGAAAAGAGACCGCATTTCTTCGATGATCTCAGAGCAAGGCGTCTCTACGAGATCTCGCACGAACACACTGGACATCTGGTAACCCCCGAGACAAGTCAGTTTTCCATTGCCTCCTCTGACGACGCCAGCGCTGTCACGTGGGGTATGATAATCGAATACTTCTTGCATACTTGTCTTGAGGTTCATTCTTGAAGTATTCCTGTAGCGGAAGACCTCGTATAAGAGTACCCAAAAGAAGGACTCTAAGTCATCTGAAACTTCATGAGGCCGAGACCAAGGGTCAAGTAACCGCGCTATGGATATGAATTGCCACGTTCCCTAAGCAAGAAATCGGTTGGTACGAAAGTCGTGGGAGATGAAGCCGTGAGATCTTACCGTGCGGGAATGTCGCCTAGGCTTCGAGTCCCTATCTTCTTTCACCTTCTTCGATAGGTCCCAATCGATCAAAATGCCGCTACCCTTATCAGTGATAAGGATGTTTCCTGCGCTCACGTCTCGATGTAAAATGCGAGCCTTGTGGTACGCGGCCGTATGAGCTGTAAATGCTCAGCTATCAGGAACAATGCAAGCGATAGGCTTTCCTCACCAACGATGGCATCCCGAATCACTTCACATAGTTGTTTGGTCGATCTGAATCGATTCAACGACATTCCAACAGTCTCGAGGACTAGTCGGTAATGAATATATGGTTCAACCCGCGGATGGCCAGGGCACCATGAATGCTGGCTTCCTGGCCCACTAAGATAGTTTTGTGTCCTTGTCCTTTGTACTCCCGGCGAGACGTGAGGCTTGTCACCATCAGGGGGCAGAGGAACATCACCTGCGCGACCCATCTTCGCGATATTCGGGACTTCAGCCTCATGCAGTTCGTGATAAACATCCCCTTCTTTTTGGATTTCCGGATGGTCGGAGCGCCAGAAATCTTTTAGATAAACAAGATTTCCGCTCTCGATCTCGTACGCAATATACCCAAAAGTTGCACGCCCGATAAGTGCTTCTGTGGCCCATTTAGCACTTGGCGTAATGTAGTGTCTAGGCTCCTCGTTAGGAGCCCGATCGTCCCAGACAAGAATTCTGTGAAGATGGTCCTTCTGGACATTCTCAAATTTGGGATATGTCCTTAATTTAGGAAGGGCCACCTCGGCCTCGTCATCCTCTGCCCGAGTGACAGTCGTGTCATGGCCGCGATCAACAGCTGACAGATGATTGAACCTCCACAAGAATTTGAAAAGGTCCCCCTTTGCCCACTTGAACGGTGCGGTATATATCACCCCACTTCGATCCCATCGAAGCAGGCGTCCGGTATCACCGAAAAGGGCAATCGAAAAAGAAAAGACACGGAATTGGGAGCGGTGGAGGGCGGTCGCATAAGCGACCAACTGGCCACACGTCTTGTAAGCTTTGACGGTCCAGCCGACGTGAGCGGAGACGACATCTGCGTTCTTTTGCAATTCCTCGATTTTGATGAAAGGATCATTTTCTTTGGGTTTGTTTTCGATCCACAATTCAATGAGTCCCCAATCGAGTGTCGCTGGCTGCTCACTGGCAGAGCTCAGGTTAGGAGCGCGGGAAAAAACGGAGATGTCGGGTTTGAGGGGATAAGTCTCGCTGGCGCGAGACGTGGTGTTCATGAAATGTAGGTCAGGACATAGCCCAGACCCGCGGATTGCCTCAATCTAGAATAATCAGCTTGTAGAAATACCGATAAAGACGGAAGGACTCACAAATTCGTCTTCATTTTGTGAGACAGACGACTTGGAGAAGGCAAAATCGCCCTCTGGACGAGGGATGGGAGCCTCAGGAATAAATTCTTGAAGAAATAGGTTCACCGGCATGGGCCCAACGAATTTCTCGCACATATCAAAAGTCATGTCTGCGTATCGATCCGAGGCCTTTTTGGGAGGTGTGGAAGTGTGGGCTTCGCTACCAGAGATGTCCCGCTTCAAAGGAGTCGTATCAGATAGCAATGTCCTAGAATCAACGTCTTGAGAGTTCGGGGGGGTGCTGGGATTAGGCATACGGCGAGATGAGTGGAAAGGCACGATAATTGGACCTAGCTGTCACCAACCTTTGACTCTAAATACTTAGATCAGATTTTCAACGAAGCAACGAAACGTTCCGGAGAGAATGAAACCGTTTGATTATCGGTGATTATCGTGCGTGTAGAGTTCGAGTGTCTAGGCAAGGTGCCACAACCAAACAACCGAGCAATCCGAACTTCGAACCCGCGAACGCGAACTTGACCTAACCTGAATTCAAGTCGCGCACGTTCTCAGGCTAACTTGCTTGGGGGTCGGACGCGTGTGATCACGTGAAGTCGAAACGTGACTTTGGTTTGTACTAATTACCCCACACGTCTCAGCAGTTCCTCATCCTGGGGTTGTACCGGTGCGGCGGAGTACGAGCGATGATAACTGACATGCACACCAAAGTCGGAAGGGGAAAAAGGAAACTACCGTAAGGTCGCGTGAACATTCGGTCATTAGTACCAACTCGGAGCGGGCAGACTCGCTGTCGTGACTCGTGAAAGGGGGTGCAACAGAATTCCACTTGGCTTTACACACAGTGAGCCTTCGAGCCTTCAAGCCTTCCAAGTCAAGTCTCGGGAAGAATTTGCAGGGGTGTTGTCACGTGTAGAGAATAGAGAAATAATCCTCTCGTGATGCGGCCCGGGGTTGAAATCGACAAGAATCCCAGCATGTCCGTCCGTCGGAAGGTGCAACGGTTAAATCGACTTTTAACAACCAGCAATCTTTCGCACTAATCAGGGGCTCGTCAATGTCGCCAAAAATTGTTGTGGCCAGATGAAGGGGAACCAGTCGGCCAGATGCCAGTGCCTGTGGGTGAATAACCGTGACTCGGACGTCCAATATAGTTCGCACCCACAAACCGATTGTGCACTCTCTTTCTTACTACCTATGTACTCACTACCCTCTAACGAACGCATTGACTGACTCTCACACAAGGACAACGTCGGCGGATCTTTGAAGAAATCGGTTAAAGTTGACTCAACTGAGCTTGTAGCGGGCCTGCAATGGAAGGAAGAGGTAATTTCACGGCTTCTTTCCGGTGGGGTCCCTCATCGGCCTCATCTCGTACCCACGATGTGGGTGATAAGAAAAATGTGAATGTTGAGATGACGCATGTTTTCTAGTCCATCGATTGTTTGTGTCTACGTCTGCTCCCTTCGTCTCATTTTCCTAACGTGATCCCCGTGGTTCGTGTGGGCCGGGCTGTTAGGCGGAGACTCCAGATGCAGATGCGTGTCGCCGCAACGCCTGTGTTCCTCACTACATGGGGATAAATTAATTGCGACAGATGTAAGGGTGGAGGACCCCGGTGAGTGAGCGAGACAAAGCTAATCGAGATATTTCTCAGTGTATATTTTGCAGTTAGATGCCAGTGAAGGGATGGTAGAACACAAGCAAGAGAAAAAGCAAGCAGATAGGAAAATTGAGGTATACGATAACGATATACTACCATCCGACCCTTCAAGCCCTCGACTTGCGCGCTGGGAGTTGGCTCTGCTGTCTGCTCCCTCTCTTCAACGAACCTGGGTTCATCACCTTGCTAGTCCACGCAAGTGCATTCCGATCTCCTCCCCGGTCTTGGACTAACGCTGCGATCTCGCCTTGAACTCCTCGTGGACTCGGTCGGTATCCCTACGCTTGAAATTAGCTCAACCTATGGCTACGTCGAGACACCAGGGGGGGGTGACCTGGGGATGTGCCGCTCCAGCGAGTCGCGGCACAAAGTCCCAACTATAGTAGCAGAAGGAGACTCGAAGAGACGCACCTCTATCATGCAGTGACGCTTGAAGTCGTCCCAGTTGCTGAATCATACACTGGGGCAGAGCTGGCACTTGAGCATGCCGACAGCCCCACTGTCCCGGTCGGCCTGCGTGATCGCGAGCAGCGCCCTGTGTCTCTCCTCGAGATCCGGAAGAGATCGGCGTCCATCTGTTCTTCGTGCTCGTCGTTCTTCGCGCCGTAGACCGCCTCTTGCTACTGCACCACGCTGCTGATGTGGTACCATGTCCTGCCTTCTACACTCCCCTCAACCCAAATCGGCTGTTCCTGCACAGTAGCTCCTTTCAACTTCTGCTGGACAGTTTATCCCGGCAGGAATTGACGGCAAGCTCCTTGCGCGTTCGTGGCCGCGAGCCTCCCCACTCCTCGCCTCGTCGTCTTGGATTTGTTTGTTGATTGTTTGTTTGGGATCCTGGTGGCAGGCTTGTGGCAGGCTCTATTTGCAGGCCCTGCTGGTCTCATTCGCGGCCGTCATTTTGTTCACCTTCTGCGGGCGTGATCCACGACCATCGCCAGGAGTGCGTTTACCAAGGACCGTCCCCGACAACACCAGCACATGGATGGCGGACGACGTCGCCGGGGCCAACTTGGCAGTCGCCGTCGCGCTAGGATTGCGCCCGCAAAGTGCGGCGGACAACCACCCCACCGGATACCTGCAACCGCCAGTGTCAGCGAAGGTGAAAGTGGCGCTCCCATAAGCAGAAAATGGAGCAGAAAGACACCCACGACGTGGTCCCGATAGCCCAGCACCGTCGAAATACAAAGAGTTTGCAGCGTAATCCGGGGCACTCTGTCCTGCCAAGCTACCGTCTCCGGAGACATAGCCCGATGTGGTGCTAGAGTGAATTGACCTGGTTCGAGAAGCCAGGCCAACTCTGCCTGAGAGGTGGCCGCCGCCGTGGAGCTAGTAGAGGTGGAGACATGCTAGGCCTCAAGGTCAACCGAACTCATGAACTCGTGTCACCAACACTCACGCTGCATGCGGCAGCCATCAGGTAGGTGGGGAAAGGGATGGTCTCAGTCTACGGGGCATTGCTCAAGGGCAACGCAGTGGAACTAGCATCCGTGAGAGCTTTGGAATGGATGAACACCAGAGACCCTGGTATAATGAAGACTGAGACCTACAAGACCGAGCGGTGAGCCGGAGAGCGGAAAAGTCCTATAGCCCAAGAGGATAAGTTAATCCACCCTCCCGACCGTCGAGTGTTGTATGCTCACTGGTTGCAGGTAGTTCAGATTGCTTCTCTGGTCAGCCAGATTACCATTAAAGGGGGCAGGTGTGGAGACCGTTGCAGTGTTGGCGCTGTCAACGTTCGTGAGACTCTTGTACGATTTGCCAGATAGAGTGGCAGGGTGGCAGCCTATGTCCTGTGACACCGAAACGTAAGTAATCTCTCATATCCCGAAGGAGACTACACCCACTAGACCACCCGGGTAGGTGTCGTAATCATGCCCGCGTTGAACGCAGCCCGCCGCTTCGGGCCACATCGTCGCGCGGTCTCCCTCCGCGAGCAAAGCCTCTGGCCAGGAGGAGAAACGAAGTCAGGAACGGTGTGGAAAGTAAAGTGCGGATCAGGCTCTTTTATCAATAACCAGCGCTGCCAGGGAAGGCCTCGCTTGTGAGGTAGCGTCCACAGTTACGAAGGTACATCGCACATGGGCTTCACTCAGCCGAGGCGGCCTTTGAGCTTTGATAATGCAGTTACTGGCCTTGCCGACTTTGGAAGCGCGACTCTTTTACCGGCTGCAGTTGGTATCGCGCTCGCGAAGGCCTTGAATCCCACACAAAGAGTCCCCAGAAGGTTTTGCAACAAGCAAAAAGAAAGACAGTCTGATCGATCCTTCAAATCCGACCGTTGTACTCACTTCATCAAATTTGTAAAAGGGAGACAAACGTCACAAACCTTCCGGATCTGGGACAGAATGAAGCCTCAAGCGCATCTTCGGTCCAATCGATGTATGGCAGCTCCAGGGCTCTGCTGCCATTACAGGGGTCATGCGGGAAGAGACTATTCAACACTATCCAAGATCTATGCAAGGTGTCAAGATAGCGAATTTCCATTTTGCGACTGGTCTTCCAGTGCAACGATTAGATCCAGTGAGATTTAACGTCGTGAGAATAAAGAACATCATACTATCCTCGCGCTTCATCGAAAGGAAGAAAGGCATGTACTGTATGGATTATTTGTGTTTCCTCATGGCAATTCCAAGATGACTGCGAGCACCCGCGCCATGAACTTCCCGGCCATGTGGAAGACCTGAGTACGTCGACAGACGTACCGCGAGTCTGCTGGATTTTCCTGCGGCCCTGAGTAAGTACTTTTCAAGCGAATCCTTTCCCCCTGCATATTGCAATTGCCATCCGAGGTGCACACCCCGCCAAACGACGGCATGAGCCTGAGGAAGCGGGTGCAGACGGGCTCAAAAATCTCGAACAATTCTTGGCTCACACTTCCTTCGTTCAAATACCCCCATCCGACGTGGCACAGTCGAGTATGTTCCCGAGGTACCAAGACAAGGACGACAAGCGACGGTCTTGACAGGGACGTTCAAGTTACCCCTGTATCGCCCTCCTATATCCCTGAATCTGCTGTCGAGAAGTTGCGCCTGGGATGCCCAAGCATTATGAGTCCGAGAACGGTGGCAGGAGCGAGGCATTTTTCCTCAACGAGATCTTCAGCACCTTTTAGGAGCGTCCATTGCCCCCAGTCTAGCTTGTTTGTCCCATTCCCCCATCCTGAAGCGCAGTTTCTTAGGACGCACCAGTCCAATGCCTTATGTGGCGAGGTGAGAACAAGACGACGGCGTTTTTATCGTCGCATTCAAGTTCCCAAAGTCTGCAGGGGAAAGGCCGGAGTTCTCGAGGGACCAGCGCATGATTCTTCGGGGATAGTTGAGCGATAGCAACAACACTACTTTCTTTATAACTCTCCATTGCACCTTGGATGGCTAATTGCGTGAGAGTCGAAATTAATTTTGGAAAGTTGGTGATAAGCTTATCCGGCCAGTGTTTGGACAAGTTTGGTCTCCTCTTCACCTGATTGGTGCCACTGTAACTGGTCCTTGTTGCGCGTTATACGTTACTGTAACAGTAGCGAAAAAAAAAGAGCCTATTCCTCGTCGACCACTTCAAAGATGCCATTCGGTGCGCTGTCCATCGCGCCGCAGATAAAAGCGACCTAACTAACGCATATTCGCCTATGTCTTGCGGCAGGTGCTTCGGGAGGCCGCGGCGGGTTTGGTGGTAGGGGAGGAGGACGCGGTGGTTTCAGAGGCGGTGGTGGTGATCGTGGAGGCAGAGGGGGTATGCGGGGCGGACGTACGTGAATCCCCGTCCCAATCCACCACTACGATCGTGCTAATTTTTCGAGTAGGGGGCGGTGTCCAGTCGCGCGGGCGGGGTGGCGGACGCGGCGGTCCTGGTGGTGGTGGTGGTGGTCGGGGCGGCGGAAACAGGATGGGGCGCGGCGGCGCCAGGGGAGGCTCGAAGGTCATCATCGAGCCGCACAAGCACCAGGGCATCTTCATCGCCAGGGGCAAGGAGTCCATGCTCGTCACCAAAAATCTCGTCCCCGGCGAGTCGGTGTACGGCGAGAAGCGGATTTCTATCGACAGCGGGCCGGACGGCGCAAAGGTCGAGTACCGTGTGTGGAATCCGTTCCGGAGCAAGCTCGCGGCGGGCGTGTTGGGTGGCATGGACAAGGTCTACATCAAGCCCGGCTCAAAGGTATTGTACCTCGGGGCCGCGAGCGGAACGAGCGTCAGCCATGTCGCGGATATCGTAGGCCCCGTACGTGTTTTGCGTGGGCTTTGCTTCTCTCCATTCCCTCTCTCATGCGTTTCGCCGTCTTTTTAGGAAGGTGTAGTATATGCAGTCGAGTTTTCTCCTCGATCGGGGCGCGACCTGATCAATATGGCCAAAAAACGGACGAATGTCATACGTGCGTGTACATAGAAGTTTTAGGTCATGGCTCGGGTTGACGCTTGCGCATATATAGCCATAATTGAGGATGCCCGTTTCCCTCAAAAATACCGCATGCTCCTGTCGACCGTTGATGTAATTTTCGCCGACGTCGCGCAGCCAGATCAGGCACGTATAGTGGCACACAATGCGCACCAGTTCCTCAAAGTCGATGGCCACGCCGTCGTTTCTATAAAAGCCAACTGTATTGATTCGACAGCCCCGGCAGAAGCTGTCTTCGACAGGGAAGTTAATTTGTTACGGGGAGAGATGTTCAAGCCCCTTGAGCAGATCACACTGGAGCCATACGAGCGAGATCATGCCATGATTACAGGTATGTCCTATTGTCGCGAATGTCCCAATTGACGGCTTATTAGTTGATTCAGCACAATACATTCGCCAAAAGTAGTAGCTACTCTAGCGTGATTCTGTGTATCCCTATATCTGACTTGTTACCGTATTATGAGATGAGAGTAGGCTAAGGCGCTGAGAAATAAGGGGAAATGGTGTGCACTGCCATCATCCGGCCGAGATTCCCATTTCCCATTTTCGTTCGCGACGTCCTTGACGTGTCGACATCAACGCTTTCCTTTTACCCCATACGCATTACAGCACATTACAGCACGTTACACAAACCCACAAATCTTGGCGGGTTGCAAAGCCTCAAGGTCGATGCCAAACCCGGAAATTGCCATCACTGTACACGCACCGCCGGATATTCCGTCTCGTTCATCCGAAGATTTTGAACTCGTTCGCTACCCCACACACCCATCAGCC
>QLOS01001662.1:392-11253 GCA_003313725.1 Russula sp. MG48 | reverse complement strand
GAAATGTACAACACGGACACTCTGGTTGACGAACATGACAAAGTCCAACGCGCGCCAACAAATGACCTAAATTGCAAGCGTGAGAAGGTTGTTGCGGCTCTCATGTTTTGGTCAGATGCAACTCATCTCACATCGTTCGGCATGGCGAAGATGTGGCCAATCTACTTGCATTTTGGCGAGCTTTCTAAATATATTCGTACTCAACCCAACTCTGGAGCAACAACCCACCTTGCCTATATCCCACCCTTTCCCGATTCGCTGCAAGATCAGATAGGTGCCTTTCATGAAAAGTGGGGCACCCAGAAGAAGGAAATCATCACCCACTGTCACCGAGAGCTCATGCAAGCTGTATGGAGGCTCTTACTCGATGATGATTTTCTTCATGCATACACATACGGAATCGTTATCTGCTGTGCTGATGGGGTTGAGCGACGAGTTTATCCTCGCATTCTCACATACTCAGCTGACTATCCTGAAAAGTATGTGATTTTGATCACCAATTTGTCGTATTCTGATCCATGGCCATTTCGGCAGAATATTGCTTGCTACTATCCGAGATCAGGGGCTCTGTCCTTGTCCACGTTGCCTCGTCTCTAAGTCAAAGACAGACAAGGTTGGCTTGGTTGCAGACATGAAGACACGGATTGAAAGAGCTCGCAAATATCTCACGCACGCAGTCAATGAGGCACGGGAGGCTATCTACACCCTCGGAATACCAATTAGGGGAGTCACTGTTGAAAGGTTGCTCAAGCCAACATCGTCGGTTCCAACCAAGGTCAGTAGCCGATTAAATCATAATTAAGCCATTTAATCTTCTGTCCGTTCTAGAATGCATTTATTGAACGTCTTGGACCTAACTTCAATCTCTCTCGGATGCTCATTGTCGATTTCATGCACGAGTTTGAGCTGGGAGTCTGGAAGACCCTTTTCACTCATTTGATTAGGATTCTCTATGCAGCAGCTCCGGGCGGCAGACTTGTTGCAGAATTAGATGAAAGGTAAGTTGACGATTCTCTTACATACGTTCCAAATGTCCATATTCTGCAGGTTTCGACGCATACCTCAGTGGGGTCAAACCATAAGAAGATTCACAAACAACGTGTCCGAGATGAAGAAGTTAGCGGCTCGAGATTATGAGGATCTGTTACAGGTAAACTACACATTACGCCTATAGTGTGCACGCGCAGGCCTTACACTGAACTTGTAGTGTTGTATACCAGCATTTGAGGGTCTCCTTGAGGAACCTCACAATAAACGGCTCATGAAATTGCTCTATCGAACGGCGGAGTGGCATGGTTTCACAAAACTCCGAATCCATACAGACTTGACCCTTGACCGCTTGGAAGAGTTGACAAAGGAGTTTGGCCTGTTGCTGAGGCAGTTCCAAGATTGGAGTTGTTCTCAGTTCCAGACGGTGGAGCTTCCTCAAGAGGTTGAAGCACGTAAGCGTCGACAACAGTGTGCACGGGCAAAACAGTTGCCTACCTCAACTGGAGCTGGAGCCAGTTCCGAGCTGACAGCACTGTCACTGCTGGCAAGCAATACCAGCATACCTGCATCAAATGTCTCCCCCACTCCTGCTGTGCCTTTCTCAACGTTGACCTCTCGCAAACCGAAAACACTGAACATCTCCACATACAAATTCCATTCTCTTGGTGATTATGTGCAGACGATTCGCTTGTTTGGTGGCACTGATTCATTTTCTACACAACTGGTGAGATTCTTCTACCCTGGATACTATATTCAGAGACAGACTTTTGGTACTACTTAGGGTGAACTGGCACATCGCCTAGTCAAACGTCTCTACGGAAGAACCAACAAATGCAATGCAACAATACAGATCGGCAAGCGAGTTCAGCGCCTAGAACGGGCCCAGCTTGCTGCTGCGCGCCGGAAACTGAAGGAAAGATTGAAACATAACAAGATTGATGGCGACCAGGGCCCAGAAATGGATTTAGATGTACGATACCAGATTTCGCATTCAAAAAACGATCCCGTCGACATCTGGTCATACACCCGGAAGAACCAGGACGACCCTGCATTTAAGGTAGACTTCTGTCTGTAATGGATATCCGAATTAGCTGCTTACAGATATGAAACAGGGTTTTATGCGTAAACTGAAGGATCACATACTTGGATGCCTATTGAAACGAGAATTTGATGGGGATACCTATGGCGAGCTTACAGACCAGGACAGGGATACTGTCAGAATATTGGGTGAACGCCTGTATCACCACAAGACATTTCGGGTCAACTATACGACATATGATATTCAGCGTGATGGAGACACAATAAATCCACAGACTTACCCCGATATCATGGTGAAATCCCCAGAAATGGGCACTGGAGCGCAGCCCTACTGGTACGCACGCGTTATTGGAATCTTTCATGTGATAGTGTCTTCCTCTCATACCAGTGTTGAGGAAACATCTTTTTGCCACATGGATTTTCTGTGGGTGTGGTGGTTTGGGGTAGAGCCCGGTCGATATCGCCATGGTTTTCGATATGCCTGTCTGCCGAAATTTGGATTTGTTGAGTCAATGGATGACTACACATTCACCTTTTTGGATCCAGCTCTGGTCATTCGAGGTGCCCACATGATTCCTGCATTCTCAGAAGGGCGTACCTCAGCATTACTACCAGCCGCAAAGTCTTTGGCCTGAGTTCTTAACCTGGAGGATGAAGATGACTGGGTAAACTTCTACATCAATATGTAAGTCTCATAACAAGATCGCATGGCAGAATCTCACCTTCACGTCCTCTCCATGGATAGATTTGTAGACCGTGATATGCTTATGCGCCATTTTGGCCATGGCATTGGGCATTTGGAGTATGGGCGCACACACGAGACTGAGCTGGAGACTGGAGGTGATGCCAAGGAGGAAACTGAGCAAGAAATTGAAGATCAGAACGAAGAGGAGGATGGAGATGAGCTGATGGACTTGGATGGCGATGATGACAATGAGGAAGATGAGGAGGCAACAGATGAAGGCAGCGATGGTGAAGATGACAGTGATGACAGTGATAATTTAGATGAGAGCAGATATGCCAGCTTGTTACACGTAGGGCCCACGCGTATCGTCTAATTGCGCTGAGGCGTGTGAGGCCTTCGGACTAGAAATAGAGTTTGAGGAATCGCCTCAAGGAGCAGTGGTGAACACGCGAGAGAGGGAGATCGCAATTGGCTAGTATTGGTACAAGAGAACTAGCTTGGGTCTCGACGTATCGTACAGCAGAGTCTTATATATACGCAGGCGTGGGAGCCTCCTGCTCCATCAGTATCTGGGTCACATGAGTCACCGGCCCTCACCCTATCGGTACAGAAGGAAAATAAAAGGTAAAAAGCGTAACACTATCCCCTGCCAGGTCTGAAGACGCCTCGGCTTCACTCGCCGTCAAAGATGGGTACATACTCCTCGTTCCCAGTCTCGATGTCCGGGGCGGGGGACACGACAATCCGCTCCTCGAGAGTGGGGATGTCTGGGGAACGGACGTAGACTGGTTCGGGTGTAAAGGGGCGGCCCGTGTACTGCAGGTGCATACGCAGCTGTTCCCGCACTGGTTCGTCGGGGTCGCGGCCCATCATTGGCTCGTCGCGCGCCATGGCCTCCGCTTCCAAGCGGTTAAACATAGTGCGGTATGCGTCGGCGGCCTCCAGTCTGTCGATCGACTCCATGAATTCCATCTGCTGGGCCATGTGACAATTCTGAACCAGAACCTCTTTCCGCTGCGCCTTTGCTAGTGCCCTCTGGGCGTCTGCCAGCTCCGAACGTGTCTGATACATCTCTCGACCCAGATGTCGGTACCACAAGACTTCCCCTTGTAGGAACGGATCCTCCAGTTCCCTCAGGGCCCTGTCGACGACGTACGCGAATTCCTCGTTGTCTTCGAGGATCGCCTGCTGTCCAGCTGAGAAGGGGGTGTGGTGACCATTTGTGGGTCGTGCTCTGAGTGGGATCATGAAGACCGGTTGTCCCTTGCCCATGGTTAGTCGGGTGTGAGGATGATCGCGGAGCATGTTGTAATGGACATATTTGGCCCTCATCTTCTTCCCCTTGCTGTCCGAGATCGTGGACTTGATTAAATACTGACTGCGTGACTTGTTCTTTACAAAGGGGGGACCTGGGTGAGCGTAGGTGAATACTTTGTCGATGAGGTCTTCATTGGCTGGGAACAGGAGGAGGGGTTGTGCTTCCTGTGTGATGCGTGAGATGAGGGGGCGTGGTGGTCCATAGGGCGTTGGGGCCTGCGGGGACTCCGAACGAACGTGGTAGGAGGGGGAGCGTCTGGCGACGACCACGGGGACGGTGAGGTTTTCGTCATAGATCACCAGTTCTTCTGAGTGGCTAGATGGCGTAGGGATAGGAGACGGGGTACAAGACCCGCCATGAGGGTCTACCATAAATGAGAAGCGTGTAGGTGTAAAAAGGCTCGTGCGATAGTCCGTATAGTTATCCTGCATAGGTATGTAACGTATGATATCTGGGTCATGCTGGGCGTGGTACTCAGCTTCTGGGTTTGTCGACGGTTTTCCGTTCACTCCATTGTATAAGAACTTGCTCTTCATCACGCATATTGAGGCTTGGGTTTGTGGGCGGTAAGGGTCTTCGTCTAGTTTCTCGTGGAGTCGCTGGGCGAGCCACAGCGGGTACTCACACGCGGCTTGGCAGTGGGTGGCTGCTGCGATATTTGCTTGGGGAAAGAAACGTTGGAGGCGCTGGAGGTGGTAGTCAAGGTCGGGGTTGGTGTTTTTCTTTATGCCTTCTTCTTGGTTCTTGGCTACAATTCGCGCTAGTCTGGCTGCTACCTTGTATGAGTCTCGTAGGTCTTCGAGGTGCGTCATCGACATCTCGGAGAACCACCTTGTCTTGAGGTAGTCCTCGAGATCGTCTGCGTCTGTGAGTGGGGGAATTGGGGTGTTGGCTTGGTTGGTGTCATTTTCGTCGGATACTGATATGTGGTCGGGGATGGATACGGAGGGAGATGCTGGTCGAGTGGAAGGTGGGGTGTTTGTCATTTTGTACTGGTGATAGTGTCTAAGCGAGTAGATGTGGCCAAATGGAATTTTGGTGGTGATTGGGGGAAGGAGTGCTGCGGCGAATTGAATGTGGATGTCAGTCATCGTTGGTTATGGGGAATTTTGCCCCCTCTTAAGGTGTGCGACGTCTCGGCGCTCTTGTCTGTTTGGGTGCATTTGGGTTTTGTTTGTGGAAGTTGGCTATCAAGTCAGGGGCATGGAGATCCTGTCGTGGGACCCAGGAATCTTCTGATGAGGGGAATCCTCTCCATCGGACTCTGTATTGGAGAGTTTTTCTCTGTCCAAAGAGTCGGGATTGGATGATCTTCTCTACTTCCCATTCCGGTTCCCCTTCTATGATGTCTGGGGGTGGTCGTTCGTAATTGTGTCCATGTGCTTCCGTTTCCCTGTAGGGCGTGAGTAGATCGATGTGAAACACGGGGTGGATGCGCATGGATCCAGGCAGGCCTAGTCTATACGTCACGGGAGATAATTTCACCGTGATCGGGAATGGGCCATATCGCCTGGGTGCCAATTTGGTTGTAGGGTGGTGGGTTTTCAGATTGTGTGTCACGACTTTTCACCCCTTTTTGCCATCCTATTGTGCCGCCCATTCATGCCTGACCCACGCCTGTGCACACCTGGCTAGCCTAGAGCCTTGACTTGCTTCATTCACGCTTTCCACCTTCCTTTTATGGTAATCCGGACCGCCCGGACCGCCGCCAACTCCGCCATCTTATCACGCTTACTCAGATCTCCCGCACATGCACATATGGCAGTAGAGCTGCACCCTGCCACGTTTATCGCCATATCTCACGCCCCTCTTGACCGCACCTTGCCAGACTCCGTGCCCGGCCCGACCGGACCCCCGCCCCATTGCCCCCGCATTTCTGTACGTGCCACATTCGTGCCTGGATTACTGTACGCTATCTGCCTCATGACCCTTTTGCCGCTTCTATCTTGCCTTCTGATGTTCCGCACTGTACCGCGTGACCTGTAGAGCATTCCAGGTCCTATTACTGTACGCCTACTGATTCTAGGCCGTGCCCCACGCCTGCCTTGTGACCGCCTTTCTACTTTCTTACTTGTTGCCACTGATATCATTGCATGCGCCGCTGATATCAGTGCCTGCGCCACTTACTTCGTTGCCTATGCCACTTCTATCACTGCTTACCGATACCTCGAGCCGCCTTGCCGTTGCCAGTATATAGACCAGGTATCTCGCGCCCTGTATACCTTACGCTTGACTTGATCTAAATACCAGTGCCTGTTTGCCTGCCCCTCTTGCCTGCGCATTGCTGCGCACATCTGTTTGCCTCTCTAAGTCGTCTAGGGTACTTCTGAACCCTAGCTGAACCCCTGCCAGTGTGTGCCACACATAGGGGGACCCTCTGTGCACGTTGGTTTAAGCCCGAGTAGCACAAGTTGCGCGCGTCAATAGGAACGACACGCTGGGTCGTAACATTGTGCCCTTCTAGCCAGACTTGTTCCCCGATTTCATATTCCTTGAATGGGGAATGTTCTGGTTTTGTCTGGAACGCCGTCCGTGCTCTGTCGCGGGCTTCTCGGATCTTTTCCAGGCGTTCCTGGACTGTGGGAACGTTGGAATCTTCCTGAGAAATGGGTATGGTAGGTTTTGTCCCAAATAGGAGTTCATGTGCGGTGACTCCGGACTTGTCGTGTGGCCACGAGTTGTGAACGTATTCGGCTAGGGTCAGGTACTGCGACCACGTGGCTTGGTCGTCCGCCACCCATAACCTCAGGTATTGTTCGACCCACTGGTTGGCTCTTTCGCTTTGTCCATCAGTCCGAGGGTGGAACGCCGTGCTGACGTTCTGTTGGATGTGGAGAAGTCGGCATAGTTCTTGGGTGAAGTTCGATACAAATCTAGGGTCTCGGTCGGAGATCACCTTTCGGGGTATTCCGAACCATGGTACTAGGTTTCGGAAGTAGAGTGTGGCTACACCTTCTCCCGTAATGTTGGTGGTGCAGGGTATGAACTTTGCTGCCTTGGAGCAGCCCTGATCTACGATCGTGAGAATAGCGTTGTAGTGTCCAGACGTGGGCAGGTCGGTGATGAGGTCCATTGCCACGGTCTGGAACGGCCCTTGGTGGGGCTCGACGGGGAATGATTGAAGGGGTGCTCTTTTGTGATGCGTGCGGGGTTTGTTTTCCTGACATACCGCGCATCCTCGTACGTATTGGGCAGCGAAGTTGTTCATCTCCGTGCCCTGGTATTCTTGTTTGAGGAGGTGTTGTGTGTTGGCGATGCCGGGGTGTCCTGCTAGGGGATGGTCGTGGTATCTTCGGAGGATTGTTCTCCTTTCTTCCAGGGACTCTGGGAAAAGGAGTTTTGCGAAATAGATGTCTGGCAGCATCACGATTCCCTTGTTGTCGTCCTCGCCGGTGGTGACACCAGGAGGTCTTGAGAGGAAGTCTGCCGGTATGTGTCTTTTTCCAGGGATGTGTACTAACTTGAAGTTATAATCCGCCAGTTTTTGCATCCATCGAGATTGGCGTCGGTTCAGGTCTTGGGATTTGCGGAAGTAGATGAGGTTGTGGTGGTCAGTGTGGACTATGGTCTGGTGTCTGCTTCCTCCTACGTATGGTCGCCAAGTGGTGAGGGCAACGACCACCGCGTACATCTCCTTGTCGTAAATGTCCCAATTTCACTGAGTGGCATCTAGGGTTTTCGACAGGAATGCGACCGGGTGGTTCTTGCCCCGTTCGTCTTTCTGGTGGAGCACCGCTCCAACCACGTAGTTGGAGGCGTCAGTGTCGATAGTGAAGGGTAGGTCGAATCGTGGTTGGTGTAGTACCGGGGCCGTCGTGACCGCGTCGATGAGTGCTTCGAAAGCTTCTTGGCATTCCGGGGTCCAATTGAACCCTTCTCCTCGTGCGCTCTGGGCAATGAGCTGGTTAAGGGGTGCGGCAATGACGCTGAAGTTCTGGATGTACATGTGATAGAAGTTGAGGAATCCGATGAATGACCAGACTTGTTTGGTCGTAGTGGGGACCTTCCAGTCTTTGACGCCTGCTACCTTAACCGGATCCATTGCGATCGTGTCTGGGGTTATAATCACCCCGAGATACTCGACTCGCATCGCCTCGAATAGACACTTCTGCGGCTTGAGGTAGAGGTCGTGTTCTTCGAGTACGGTAAGCACCGCATGCACTACTCGTTGATGGAGGGGGGCATCGTTCGGGGTGTGGATGAGGATGTCGTCCATGTATACGGTCACATATCCTTCGTTGATTAATTCCCTGAAGATGTGGTTCATCATCGCTTGGAAGGTTGCTGGGGCATTGGTGAGTCCGAAGAACATCACCAATGGTTCAAAGAGTCCTCGACTCGTTTTGAAGGCTGCCTTCCCTTGGTCCCCTTCCCGGATTCGGATGTTGTTATAACCCCATCGTACATCCAACTTCGTGAAGAGTCCGGATCTGCCACCAGGTACTCACGTTAGCCGGTCCATGAGTTCCCTGATCAGTGGGAGTGGGGTCGCATCTCGGACGGTCCAAGAGTTTAGTTTGCGGTAATCTTGGATGGGGCGATAGGTTCCATCTTTCTTCAGTATGTAGAAGACCGGCGACGCGTATGGCGATTTGGAGCGTCAGATCCTCCCGATCCTGAGGTTCTCCTCAAGGAACTTTTGCTGGGCTTCGTCTTCCTTGGGTGTCAGTGGGTAGATTTTGCAGTCGATGGAGGCCGGTGCGTCGGGTCTGAGTTCAATGGCGTGGTCCCATGGTGTGGATTCGGGAAAGCGTTGCACCACTTCGTCGTTGAAGACACGGGCGTGGTTGTGGTATTGGACCGGAACGATTTGGTTCCATGCCCTCTTAGGTTGGGTGTTGGCTGCCTGGGCTAGTTGCTGTGCTACCGTCATTTTTGCAAGGCACATTATCAGTTGGTCCCCTGGTTGTAGTATCGGGGGGTTGTTGATGGTGACAGACTTCATTCCAGCGACCAGGGTACTTGTGGTGGCTGCTTGGGCTGCGGCTCCGGCCGTCCTTAATATCACCTTGGCCGGTAGGGTCCCTTTTCTCCAGTCGGGTTGGGGGTTAGCGGCAGCGAACCACGGGTACCCCAGTACGATGTAGTCGCCGTCCATGTGTGCGATGTAGAATCTCAGGGTGTGAGGGGTAGCCCCCGTCACCACCTCCAGGTCAGTGTAGTGGGTGATGTCGCCGCCTTTATTCGGTGACCTGTCGGCGTTCTTTAATCGTCGTGGCATCAGGAGTAGTTTCATCCCTAGACGGTGTTGTTCGATAAACTGTTGACTTACGAAGCATTCCGTGGCTCCACTGTCCAGGAATGCGAGGAGGTCAGCCTTTTTCAGTGCGGTGTAAAATGAAACTGGGATTCGCATAGTGTTAACTCGGGGTAGAAATACATCGCGCTGAAACATGGCTCGAGCAAAGGCCGTCTTGCTCAAGCTTGACCAAAATCCTCCTCTCCACACATCTGTCCCCATTTCATCGCCAATTCCTGGTACTCTTCTTCTCCCAGCCCTTTTATGAATGCTAGGACCGTGTCCTGGGACAGGGGCGTTGTCTGCCCACTGCTCCCTGCTTCGGGTTGTTCCGTGGTGGTTGCCTGAGCGCGTTTAGTCTCGAGGCGTTGAGTAGGTTTCTTTGGGCACGCACGAGAGATGTGCCCTTGAGCCTGGCAGAAGTAACAGCGTCCTTCTCGTCGGCATCGCTCCTTGTCTGCTTCAGTGACAGCTTTGCGAGCTGCGTCTACTTGCATAGCGTCGGGGTCAGGTCGGTGTGACTCGCGTCTTGGGTTGAACTGTCCTCGGGGGTTATGGTTGGGGACAAAGAACGGCCGCGGGAATCCTCCTTGTGGAGGTCTGTTCCCAGCGGCGGTCTTCTTCTGGGCGAAGAAGGCCTGTCGGTGGGGTTCAAGCGCGGTGAGGATTGCTGTTCATTTTCGTGCTGCGGCCTTCCAGTCCACCCAGTTCTGTGGTTGGTCAAAGTTCATGCAATTATCAAGTACTTTGATGTTGAGACCTCGTTTGAACTTCTCGAGGACTGCTGGGTCATCCTCCTGGTATTGGGCCTTCCTGGCCCATTCCGCGAAACGGGTGATATAGTTGTCGATATCCATGTTCTGCATTTTGAGCTTGTCTAGTTCTGCGGCGGCTCAGTATTGTTGGTTGGTGTTGGTCCAGTCCTGAATGAAGTTCTGTTCAAACTGCTCCCACACGTTTGCCAACGGGGGCATTGGTACGGGGTTGCCCATGATCCACTCTTCCTGTGACCTTTTCCACTCGGCGACCGCAGGGCCGCGAATGTAGGTCAGGGCATGGGCGACTTTTCGATATGGGTCCGCTATGATGGGTGCGGCTTGGTTGAGGTACTGGTACAGTTTCAGTGCGTGTAGGAATTCGTCGGCATTGAGGCGGTCTCCGTCGAATATAGGGGGTTCCTTCCCTTCGAGTTTACCGTTGGCGGGGGCACCGGGTGCCGCGGCTGCTTGTTGTGCTGGTTGGGCGGGTGGGGGGCCTCCGCCTCCGCCACCTCCTCCGGCTGGGGGTTGGTACGGTGGGGCTGGACCGCCGCCGCCGCCACCGCCACCGCCACCGGGGGCCGTTCGTGCGAGTGTGGCGGTCTGCGTGGGTGTGAGCGTAACTGTTGCCATGCGGGTAATTGGGGGGTGAATGGGCTCGTCATCAGTCGTCTGGGCTGATTGTTCGTGTGAGGGTTCAGTAGTCTCGTTGTCTGGGGGGTTTCTTAGTGTTTCTAGGCTGGTGGTGGCCTCAAGTTCGGATGCTAGTGGGAGTAATACTTCGCGCGTAAGGTCTTCGCCAGTGAAGTTGTCGATATCGGGGTTGAGTATCT
>QLOS01001660.1:0-10275 GCA_003313725.1 Russula sp. MG48 | reverse complement strand
CCAACAGCTCCTCCACCGACTTTCCCGTGTCCAAAACAGAGGATAGACGGTTATTAGCAAAGACGTCTGGTGTCACCTCCGTGAATATATAATTCGTAGCAAGGGAACGGAGAATTCGGGCTGTTCCATTTTTAACGGACAGTGTATCAATCGTTTTTAATACGCACCCAGTTTTCCTGGATGAACATTGGTGGGCTTGGCAATATCCCTAACATGTTTACCCTATGTATCAGAAGGTCGGCGAAGTCAGCGATGGTCAAAAAACTTATGAATAGATCGATCGTTACCTGAGGGCCAGCATCTCGAAGAATCTCAGCGACATGGATGGTCATCGCAGTCCTCAGTGCAGTGGAAACATGGAACTTCGTTGTGCACACATTGTCAATAATCATGTGGTGGTCCCAGGGACAATCAAGCCCACCTGTATCGTGACATCAAGGAGTGTAAGCGGCGCGGGCCTCACGAGGGTGATGAGCTGCGCAGCGGCCGACGTGATGGACGATCCGGCCGACTGGATGATGGGATGCATGCGCGGCGCCTCAGTTTCGAGGCTGAATGTTGAATCCGAGCGAGGGAATGTGTAAGAATTGGCAGTAACGACCCCCTCAATCTGTTCGATTGAAGATTGTATTATGTTTGCGAGGGCCTTCAACTCTCCCAAGGTATCTTGGGACACCCTTCCGAAGAGGTCACGGTCAAATACTTTACCGACAGCTGTACTTGGTAGACATACCTTGGCGCAGGAGGCTGATCGGGGGTGGTCGCTGGTTGTGAAGGAGTTGGCTGAGGATTCGAAGAGGGAGACATTGTGAGTGATGAGATGGAAGTAGCTGGAGGTCAGATAATTTATACCTGGCCGACGTGGCCGTGCGCAGCATCCTGGAACCGGAAAGTCAGAGGGGTAAGGTACAGCCAAATGAACGTAGCTAACTTCGTCCAAGGATGATCCCCATTGATCCCCTAAGCGATGAACGCCCTAACACGGTTCTAACCGATTGTACGTGATCAGATCCTTGAAAGTTGAGATACTTACGATTTCGCCAAATATGGGCTAGGCTAGGTACTTGGCGCTGTTTAGGAAATCAAGCTGGCCTCTTAGGCCTTAGGGCCCGCTTGGCTGCCCTGGTCGCAAGTCACAGACCACGGTATAGTCTATATGAAAATGAAAGCTGATTATTGATTATACCAGAGCCTCCTCCCGAAGACCTGCACGACGAGTGAACAGCAATTTATGCTTCAAAATCATGACTTTGTGGATGGTTTCTGGCTTCAAGCTGGCTCGTCGAAGGGATATCATGTCCCGTCCCCCTGAGAAGACACGCTCAACAGCAACAGCAGATCCCGTGCCCATCAAATTAGCGTCATCACCGCTAATGGATGAATCACTATATCTACCTGGAATCGCGAGACCAGTGAAGGGGAAGTGGTGTTCCTTTTCCAAAGCCTATTGGTCGCAGCTTGAAAAACTCATCAAGCTCTACAGTCGGTGAAGTGTCTTCCGTAGGTGTGAGCACTCTGAGTCTGAGCAACAAAAAGGTCAAAACGTGCTGGTGTGCCATGTAGTGGAGTGCTTGTCAACAGTGTCTCGAGCTGAATCTGAATCTGTTGGTTGCTGCAGTAGATAGTTGTCGAGATAATGGGCTTTCAGTTTGGTGCACGCATCATCAATCTGCCGCAGGTACTGTTTGCGGCTACAACTATTCTCATTCTCATCACGGTATACTTCCGCAATAAGGCCTTGGTAGCGGATCGGGAACTGTTGGTCAGCCAAATTCCTGTTAGCCGAATATTGAGTGAGTGTATGAAAGAAACATACGAAAAGCCCAAAAATACGAAGTTAGCATTATTTGCCAATGGTTGATAGTATCAGCGGGCTCAGCATCGGGCGAGCCTATGTTCGACATGACACTATGAGTAGAATATGATTGAAGTGATGTTGGCTCATGCAACGCGATTCATGTTGGTTTACTTGACAGTAATCTAATTTTAGCGTTAAATTATCTGGGTTATCTAAATTGTTCCAGGAGGTTTTTCCCGATGCGACTCCGTCGGAGTGCCTCGCGGGGATACAGTACGTAACAAGAGCTCTGGCTAGCTTCTGATCTCTGGCCCGGGGGTCGTACACGAGATCCGAGTCTATCCATCGTCGATATGTCCATTACATCAGCCTATTCCCTCGCTTTTCCTCTTCTCGGGCTTCAAGTTGCGGTGATGCCCTGTCACTTCAGTCAGCTGGCTAACAATGTCTTGCGTGGGGTTGCAGAAGCACTATGTTTGCTGACGTTATCCAGAAGAAGACCACTGACATTCGACGAATTACAAGGCATGACACGAAGCATTCCGAACCGCACGCCGACGCTGTCTCTATGGCCCGTGACACAGTTCTAACCATAGCCCCGGGCTCATCCATCACCCACATCGTTGCAGCATAAGAGTTTTCTTTTCTGCTACTTGGTGAGTTCGTAGCTTGAGCGAGACTCTGACCCGGGGGTGCCTCCGGAGTATATCTTATCCCTCAGCAATGTGACCGATGGGAGGGATCAACCCATTCGGGCCATTCCCGACCATCTCTCAGGTTACGTTCTTGAGTTCACCCAAGGCTCTCTCGTTCCTCCTAATATAAAGGACGCCATTTAGCGACCATGGCCGTTACCCAGTTTATACCAGCCGGCAACGCGACTCCCATGTCGTTCTAGGAGTCGATGCAATCATTGGCGTCGCATCCTTAGTATCTAGCAGTAGCACTTCCGCGGAAATTCCCCTCCAGGTAATACTTTCTTGTCGTCCTACCTGTCAGATCCTGCAGGACGCGGCCCTTCAGCGCGCAGTCCAAGGCTTCGAGCACCTTCTCGAGTCTGCGCCGTGTGTGCAGGTGTACACAAGTTTGTCATCACTAGCAGTATCCCGTAATTGGTCATTGTACGCCATCGAAACACACTACCTACCATCCCAACATTCCAAGTACGAGGAGGCCTTCCAATTAGGCGTCACGGATACGCACGTGTCTACAGGGTCTCGCAGACAAACCGACCTCGGAATACGCAAAGCACGTCCCGAGCTCGACATTGCGGCCGGTAGCAGAGTCCCACCTCCCCCAGAAGGAAAACTCTCACGCGCGCACTTTTTTTTTTTCTTTCTCTCGTTCGCCGCGCGCTACATGATTGTAGTCCATCCGCCCCGCATGCTCGGTCCGACTGGGCGCGGCCAAATCGCCGATGTCCCGGACGAGCGGCACGACCAGCCACATGTACCGGGGCGCCCAGCCACTCTGTGCCCCCCGTACACGGCGTGCGGCAGTTCGCGAACACGCGCGGGACCTCGCTCGAAGCGCATCCCCATTTAGCAGTGGCGAGTGATGCCGTGCGGCACCTAACCTACGCGAGGTGTGCTCTGAGCTCGCGCATCGTTCTTCCCGTTGAGAGCGACGCCGAGCCGGAGGGTCTTGCGGCGTGCGGGCTACGATGCGAGCTCGGCGGCACGGTTGATTGGGGCTCACAAAGTATGTCAGCATTGAGGACGTGGTCGTCGAAGTTGTCGAGGACGCTTTGAAAACGGAGAAGGCGCCTCCAGGGTGATGCAAACGCAAGAGAGACGGATGCTTCATACAACCCCACGTGAGGGGTCATCTTTATTGGATAAGACGACAACAACCTGTGAAAACGGTATTTTGTGCTAGTATACAGACGTTAGGTACTTATACGTAAATGTGTGTTCGAGGAGAAAACACATGCCGAGATGTTTAAAAAAAAGCGTTACACATCTAGAACACAAGTAAGATGGGAATGCGATGTCCAGACTGGAAGATTTTATCTAGTCCCGGCTCCGCTCGGAAGTCAGCGGGAGCGGCGGCGGATCCGTCGGGTCTCCCTCCTCCATCCTGTGCCGGTGCCGGCGCCGAGCAAAGCGCAGGTAACGTGAGAAGCGTGGGGGCTGGGACGCGCGACGCTCGGTTGGCTCTCCGCCTGCTAGCATGGTCTCCAGTGCTTGGAAATCTGCAAAAATAAAAATAAAAATAATTTCGTATCAGCTTCGACTCGATATGCCCGTGCGGACGTAGGGATTTTGCCGCTTACCATGCCGGCAGATTGGACACGAGCTGGACAGCTCGAGTAGCCATGGGTCGACGCAAGCCTGGTGGAAGACGTGCTTGCCCTCGCACGGCAGCACGCGCACGTCGTCCCCGTCCTCAAAGTCGACTATGCAAATCGGGCACGTCTCGCGGCCGATCGCCTCGGGTAGTGGGTCCGGGTCTGCCGGTGCGGGCGAGGAAGACGGTCCGGCCCGTGGGCGCGGGGGCGGGAGGTCCGCCAGCTCAAAGTTGTCGCGTTGCACCTCGGTGCCCTTTTCCACGCCTGCGTTTGCGTCTGTCACTGCTGCGTGCGCGGGCTCCGAGCCCATATACGGAGCAGCTTCGCTTTGATCAGCCTGTATGTCGACCTGTATCTCGGCCCCGGGTGCCTCCCCGTATCTCTGGGCCTCAAGATCCTTCGCTTGCTCCTGCGCTTCCACTCCGGCACGGCGCGTCCCGAACTTGACGAGCGGGAACGTGTCGAGAATCGCGCGCGTAAGCACGCCGCCGCGACCTGGTCCGCCAAGGTCTCCTGACCCGGCGGCGGCGCGATAGCGCTCGGGGTGGCGTATGGCACGGATGACCTAAGCTGTGCATGAGCGCCCGCTGCCAATACCTGATAGACTCGGGTGCCTACGCCGGTGATGATGACCACAGCAAACAGGCCCGCAATGCAGCCAGTAATGGCATAAAGAATTACCCTGTGCTATGGGTGAGTATCTGGCTAGCGAATGTAGTAACGTATGAGGTTACATCGCAAGCGTGGTCCTGGAGCTGCTTGTACCACCGCTGCCCGCAGTTGACGGACCATCACCCCCAGAGCCATTGACAATCAGAGGTCCTGTGGCATTGTATGCATCAAGTGTAGCCCATAGATATCCCGGGGCAGTCGGATAGCCAGCGAAGAGGGTTTGGTTGATTGCAGATTGAGAGTCGTTGAGAGTCACAGGATTATACTCGCCATACACACTAGCATTGATGGCCTCGAATTGGCTGAGAATTACTCGCGCAGATGCCAGGGACTGCGTGGAGAATATGTCCATTAGCTGTGTGAAAGTATTAGGATCCTTGTATCCGGGGTTTATGATGCATGCGAGTGACCATTGCGAGTAGAGGAGCTGGGACGGATTTAGGATGATTAGCCCTTGGACCTTCGGATAGGGAAATACCCACTGCTCCACGTGCTCCCCTTTCGCTGGCAAGCGTAAAAATATCGACATCCTGCGATGCGTGTGTCGTATTGGCGTCACATGAAACGAGCGCTATCCAAGGCGTGGTCGCTGCATTGCATACGTTAGGCAGGCAGGCAAACACGGTGGTGTTGTCCGGGCCGCACACCCGCGGCCAGATATATCTCAATTACTAATCAACTCACTGAAATCGTTCGTTGTATTCTTTGCATTTTCTTCCGAGAAGCGCACGAGCGCGCCCTTCGAAGTCCCCGCATATGAGCCGAGGGAAATAGGACCCCTAAAATAAGCCGTGGGCGCACCTTGCTAATCCCATTACTGTGTCCGCCAACAAGTTGGTATGATACCGTTTGGGAGTCCTCACCGGGCAAACTAGGAACGCGGGGTTAGCACGGTGTATATACCGGCAATGTGTGTTGGGTGCGCGGCAACCCAAGCTCGGTCGGAGGAGGGTACATGGGAAAGAAAGGGACAACAGAAGAATCGAAAGCTGCAAGAACAACAAGCGGGACCTCTGTGGCCTGCGAGTCGATCGGAGAGTACAAGACGGTTTTTGTTCGTTTGTATCCTTGTAGGCAAGTTATCGACACTACTCGCCCTCCACACCGACCCCTCGAGAGACCTCCCGCGCGGGGCACTTGGCATGCCACTGGTGTAGGACCTCGTGTGGCTTGCCACACAGAGTATCCAGCTTACCAAAGGGCAGCCGTATTCTGCACGCAGGAACACAACTCACCCGATGACATTATACCACTGTAGATACACCCGCGAGATATCCGTCACGTTCAGTCCGTCTGCGATGGCAGCGTTGGTGTCATTCGTTGGGATGGCTGGTATGTACGCGCGAACTGGGAAGAGTACAGCAAGCAATCCGATGGCGATGGCGACGGTATGGAGAAGGGGGTTCATATCGCGAGATGGACGAAGGATGTATGGAGGCTTAACCGCCAGTAGTGGCATCCACTGACATTCTGAAAACACGCCCATAAAATGTGGCTGGCCTTACCCATATTGAGATCTCGTGTGAAACCCCGATCTCGGAGTCGGAGTCCTACTTCTCTTACAGGCCGCCGTACTTCCACACACTTTGCGGGGCTCCGAGATGCGTGTTGCCTGAAGCTGTACCTCCAGTTCACATGAACCATGTATAATGCGGGCGCTGGAGTGACAGTGATCGATCCTGATACCTTCTCTACCCAATCCTGCCCCCGCTCCTTGACACTAGCTTTCTCTTTGTGCTTCACCTACACCTAGTCACTGTCCGACTCGACCTCAGCACCTCCAACGGCATCTGACTGCAGATATACTGGCCGCGCACACACAAAGCAAAATGTGGTAGCCACTTGCTGTTGACGGTTGTGCACCCGAACACCGTGGCATATATAGGTAGTGATGTAAAACTCTCCGTAATGTCTTTTGGTTCATGTACAGAAAACGGGATGATCGGTCTAGTGTGGGTCGTATGCTTGCGACGAGGCGCGGGCGCGAGTCCGTGGAGGAGATCAGGAAGGAGCGGGAGAGTAGAAGGGAAGAGAGGATTGGGCATACGGAAGGGATCTAGTGTTGGTACGACGAAGTCCAAGGCAGCTATGACGAGGGGGACAATGCGACTTCGAGAAGGCTCCAAGAGAAGACCTGGAAAGTTTTCGATGCGCGCGAGAGGTTTCAGGAACAAGGGGGAACTAGCTTCATCGCTATTCTTTCAATTCCATAGACCAGAGACTGCAAATATACTATGGAGACTCGTAGCCACGCATAGTCGATACCAGACCGTAGAGCGAACAATACGGGCACCGTAGTAAACAGTAAACGAATGGTGGTGGTACTGTACTGTAGTAGAAGTAGTTCGATAACGGCGCAGGAAAAGTACAGGCGAGGCATATTGGTACCTGAGCAAGATAGAAATGTGTCATTAGATCATCACAACGTCGTCAGAACGCAACAAGCGGGAGACTGGGTGGAGGCCCGGAGGGCAATACAGTACGTATATGATACAAGACAGGCCTTGACGGCCCGGTTTTGACAACTCGCGGCACTCTCCAGAAACGCAAGCGATTTTACAATTGCAAGTACAGTACAGTACAGTACAGTCCTGGCCGTAGATATACCACCTGCCCCTGAATAAGGATTGCTTTGACCCTTTGGTTATACTACATGGAATTCCTAAGATCCTTTCACGCTTCTTGGATAACCTCCTCCACCGCCTCCCTAAAGATGCTGATCCCCTTCGCAAGGTCCTCGGCCGAGATGTTCAGTGCTGGAATGAACCGGACCGTCTCGTACACCGATGTCGTAAGCAGAAGCAGGCCCTTCTCGAGGCAGCGTCTCGTCACCTTCGTCGCCAGGTTAGGGGGTGTGCCCTTCTTGACCGCAGGGTCGAACGTTGAGTGCGAAGGGGAGGCGAACTCAACGGCAATCATCAGGCCTTGCCCTCGCACGTCGAGGATGTGCTGTCCCACAGCGGGGTTAGCTCTCAGTCGTCGAAGTGCTTCGAAGAGCTCTGCAGAGCTAAACAAGGGGAGCCCTTCAGTACGGATGAACAGTACGACGGCATAGCTGTGCGCACCGTGCATTTACGTTTTCAAGGATCTTCTCCTCTTTGAACGCATCTACAACCGCGATAGCTGCAGCGCATGACACCGCGTTTCCGGCGTATGTTCCTCCCTACATTCCACCCTTAGTCAGGAAGCCAGCCTGACTGAGTGCAACCTCACCATCGTTCCCGGCTTTATTTTATCCATCAGCTCCTTCCGACTGACGATGGCACTAAGCGGGAACCCATTGGCCAGACCCTAGCACGGACGATCTGCAAGTGACACAACAACAGTAGTAGAGGGCACACCTTGGCCATGACCATAATATCCGGTCTCACCCCGCTATACTCAATGTTAAACATACGCCCTGTCCTTCCGAACCCGCTCTGCACCTCGTCTATGATGAGAAGCAAACCATATTTATCGCAGATGTCGCGTAGCCCTTGCAAGAAAGCCGGTGGTGCAGGTACATACCCGCCCTCACCGAGGACGGGCTCGATAATGATGGCCATGGTATCCGTTGGCGCGCTCTGCTGAGAGAGCAGTAACTCAACCTGATACAACGACGCGCGCACGATTTCAGAATCGTCTGCGCCGGGAGCGGTGTTGAAGTGGTGCCAATAAGGGAACGGCGCGGTCAGCACGCCTGGCTAATAGCCCGCTCAAGCATAAGACAACGAGCAACGGTCACAGTAAAGGGGTAAAGACGCACCATCAGCGGAGAGGAACCATCGGCGTAGATCGTCTTGCTCTTCGTGATTGCCATAGCGCCGAAGGTGCGCCCATGGAACGCGCCCTGCATCGTGATGATGTTCTGCTTGCGCGTGATGCCGCGCGCCATCTTGAGTGCCGTCTCGACCGCCTCGGAACCCGAATTTGTAAAAAAGAATGAATCGAGCGAAGGGTGAGGCATGATGGGGAGTAATCGTTCAATGAGGCGCAGGTACGGCTCATGGTACGCGATGCAGCACTGTCCCGGAATTACAGATGCCAAATAGCGATAAAGGGGGAGGATAGCATTACCTGGCCGTGTACAAGATTTAAACATTGGTCTGCCGCAGCTTTGCTCACTTTAGGATGGCAATGACCTGAATTCTTACCCCGTCAGAGCCAGACGACAGGAGCAAAATTTCTCTGGACGCACCCAAGTTCGTGACACCAATGCCACACGTAAAATCCAGCACCTTCCGCCCGCTATGCATCGTGACCCATGAACCCTCGCCTTTCTGAATCATGTCTTCCGTGAGACGGCTTAAGCCTCTGGCGACATGGCGTCGCCCAAACTCAAGGAGCGGAGCGGTCGCCATTGAGCGCGTTCTGCGATACGGAGGGTTATCATGTCGGACAAGCCGCCCCTGCAAGTGAAAACAACTGGACGGACTGCGCCTGGGGGACTACTACCCGTGAGTTGCGAGACGTGGTCCAGAGCAACTTTTGCCTAAGAGCCATTTTTTAGCGTTGGGGAAGAGGAGAGCCGATGGGGACAATTGGTCTGGGTCGAATGAGGAATACTATTTTTTCAATTGGCTTATATTGACTCAGGTGTGTACGATCGTAAGATAGAGGGAGGGGTGAAGGGCGCACCAGGAGGCAATTGCAGCAGCCTCCCAACCGTTTACGCCGTATAAATGTCTCGACCCACCGCGGCACTTCCCGCATGGATCTTACGTCCAAGAGCCTTCGTTCGGGTACAGAGGTAATTATTATTATCATTATTTAGATAAACGGGGTATAGAACCCCTTCATCTCGTCGATTTCCGACAAAAGACCTGTACATGTCATCCTCACATCCTCAACCACCGAAGCCTAATGTTATTATGACTGGAACCAGCCTCCTGGTCCAATTTGGAATGCTGGTTAGGTGTAACCGTGTAAAGAATACTAGACCATCTATACCACAACACACAAGACGACGAGGATATGTCTGATTTGGTACTAAGACCTTTGAAATAACGGTAGTACTAATATACCAAGCCGGCACTGGTACAGAGCTCTGAAGGAGTACAGAGTTACAAATATACAAGGAATCCGAGTCAATCATATTATCTGACGTGACGCCACACCCTGTGCACAGCACCCAACATATAACCCCACACCTCATTCCAATGCCTCACCATATTCTTTCGTACCTTTGATATAATGGCGATGGGGCCGCGCCAGGTGATGGGAAGGGTGGTCAGGGATACCCATAGAAGGGTAGCCACTGTAACACGACCCCATGTCCTGTCTCCCTCGTCTCTAGCTGTCTTGTATGATGATAATATCCCAGCAATGATCGAGATTTGGAGGAATAGACCAAAAATGCTTTTATAGACATAGAACTTCACTGAGGAACATACAGTTAGTACTGGCACTTCATTCGTTTATGATGACAACCGATATCATGCGGCAATTCATGCCGCAGCACTCACCAAGAGGAACTCCTAGGATAGCAAGTGACCAAGTGGCCACAAGCAGTGCTATACAGACGTCATGGAATACC
>QLOS01001658.1:0-23585 GCA_003313725.1 Russula sp. MG48 | reverse complement strand
TATCTCCTCAACTATTTTCAGATTTTTAGCTATTTTATTTCCTGAGATAGCAAAAAACATCGGCTTAGCTGCAGCAACACTAGCCTGCTGGCCCATGCTGGCGGCGGTAGCGGCAGTATCCCCATGGACTGCGCCCTGCTGCTGTGGTAGTCGCTGAGCATCTCTGTCAGCTGGCATTCTCGACGGGCTCCACGTGGCATGCCCGTCACCGATTCGTACGGGAGCGTTGCAAGTGCCGCAGAAGTTGTCTGCGCTGAGGGGGTGGTCGGCGTAGTCTGAGTGCAGGCTAGGGACTGGAGAAACTCCGCCAGGAGTTGGTTGGCCTGCTGCTCCAGGTTGGGGACTGGCTGAGGAGTCATGGAGCAAGCTGGTGTCGCCGCTCGAGCTGCTGGCCTCGTCGCTGTCAGCGATGGTGAGTATGCGGGCGGAGAAGGGGACCTGTATGGCGCGGGGGCCGCTGTCATTCTGAGGGCTGGTTGTCGTCGCAGGGGTCGGACTGGTAGGGCTGCTGCTGCCTTTCTCTTGGAGCTGTTGGACTTGTTGTGTGCCATCGGTGGTCATGGAGAGCGTGGAATAAGCTGGTGGTGGAGATGGGGTGTGAAGGGAGCGAAGTGGTGATGTTCCTGCTGAGCTGAGGGTGGTCCTTATAAGCATTTTTCGAACTGCGGTGGAGTTTTCTCGGTGATACTTGAGTACTAATTTTAGCGCATGTTTCAGGTTGCTGCGCAGTTCCCATGTGTCTTCTGCTGCGGAGTATCCTTTCCATCTGATGCAGTACTGAGGGGTTTTCGCCTTTCCATATAGGCGGTGGTCTAGAATGGCCTCGACTTCGTACTCTGCTTCTCCGTTGATGACATCAGGCGGTTCTTTGAAGTTCCGGCCATGTTCGGGGGTTTCTACGTATGGGGTTAACAGACTGGTGTGAAAGACGTCATGGACTTTTCTGAGTTTCCACTGTGGCGGTATTGCGACTTGGTATACTACCGGGGAGATGACGTTGGTGATTATGAATGGGCCATATCGCCTGGCTGCGAGTTTGGCGCTTGGCTGCGTGACCTGGATGTTCTTTCCTTCCAGCCAGACCTTCTGTCCTTTCGCGAATGGCCTATATTTGGATCCCCTTCTGTTCGCGACCATGGTCTGGGCTTTAGTGATGGCTGTCTGTGCTGCAGCGCGGGCTTCCTTGATGCGATCAAGTCGCTCGTTGATGGACGGTATTTTCTCGGATCTTGGGGGTTGATGGGCGCGCGGGATGTGTCCTAGTAGGAGTTCAAATGGGGCTTTCTTAGTGGTGCTGCTGGGCCATGCGTTGTGGGTATATTGGGCGATAGGTAGCAGGGAGGCCCAGTCGTTCTGTTGGTGGTTAACGTAAATGCGTAGATACTGCTCGAGCCACTGATTTGTCCTCTCTGACTGACCATCTGTCTGGGGGTGATAGGCTGTGCTGATATTCTGAGAGATCCCTAGGATCTTGCATAGTTCTTTGGGGAAGTGTGAGGCGAAGTGTGTTCCACGATCGCTGATAATCTTTCGGGGAATGCCGTGGTGCGGGAAGACGTTTTTGGCGTAAAGCGCGGCAATTTCCGGCATGGTGCTAGCCTCGTTGCAGGGTATAAAAATAGCTGCCTTGGAGCAATCGTGGTCCGTGACGGTGAGAATCGAGTCGAAGCCTTGCGACTTCGGAAGCTTAACAATGAGATCCAGGGCCACCGTCTCGAACAGCAGGGCTGTGGCGTTCGTGGTGATGGGTACGATGGGTGGCGCTGGCTTGGTTGTGTTGGCTTTCGTTGCTTGACAGGTGGCGCATCCTTTGACGTAGGCGAGGACTGTTTGTTTCATGTTGGGCCACCAGTAGTTTTGTGCGATCATTAGGCAGGTTTTGAGGATTCCTGGGTGGCCGGCGGTCTGTGAGTCATGATGAAGGGAAATTACTCCCCTCCTAAGGCTGTTGTCTGCCACGACAACCAGGCGGCTGCCATGCCACCAGGCTCCGCCGGGCTGGCGTTCCAGTGGGTAGGTCTTCGCCCACGTGCTAAGAGTGGTTTCGTGGTCCTTCTGTTTGCTGATGATGTCATCTTCCATATCCACAGCCTCCGCGGTGTTAGTGAAAAGTTGGTCGGGAAGGGCAATGACTTCCTCATTGTCAGAGCTGGCATCATTGAAGTCTGGTCGTCGAGACAGGGCATCGGCTCTATTGCTTGCCCCGGGGCGGTGGACCAGGGTGATGTCATAGTCTCCTAGGGTCAGTATGTAACGCGCTATGTGTCTGTTAATTTTCTGGGGTGAGCGATAATACTGGAGGTTCTTGTGGTCTGTGATGACCACCACTTGGTGTTGCGCGCCCATAAGGAGATGGCGCCAGTGTTCCAGGCCTCGTACAATAGTGAGGAACTCTCGATCCCATATGGGATAGTTGCGTTCTGCAGCTGTGAAGGTTTTCGAATCGTAGCCCACTGGGCATCGTCTGCCCTGGGCGTCACATTGGTACAGGATGGCGCCTGTTGCATTCTGGGACGCGTCTACTTCTAGCTCGTAGGGGCGTGCTGGGCTGGGTTGCCAGAGGACTGGATCGCTGGTGACTATGTTGATTAGTTTGTCTACCGTGTTTGTGCATTCGTCGGTCCAGACGAAAGGTACGCCTTTCTTGAGAAGGTTGGTGAGAGGCCTGGCGATTTCCGCAAACCCTGGGATGAACGGTCGCTGGTAGCCTAGTACCCCTAGTGTTGATCGCAGCTCCTTGACGCTTTTGAGGACTCTGGGCCATTCCTTTATTCCTGTAAGTTTGCTGGACTCTATGCGAAGCGATTCGCCGTCAATGATGAGTCCGAGGTACTCGACACGCCTCTGTTCGAAGAGGCATTTCTGTGGTTTGAGGAAGAAGGATTCTGCTTCAAAGAGGTCTAGGAGTTCGTGCACGATGCGCCGATGCAGTTCGAGGTCAAGTGGCGTCGCGATAAGGATGTCGTCCATGTAGACGAAGACCATCCTGGGGTATTTTAGCTTTAGGGGTTGGAGGAGTCGATCCATGACTCGCTGGAAGGTGCTTGGTGCGTTGCACTGACCGAACAGCATTACCTTTGGCTCGAAAAGCCCTTGTGGCATCTTGAAGGCTGCCTTCCACTGGTCTCCTTCCTTGATGCGGACGTTGTGGTATCCCCATCGTATGTCAAATTTGGTGAACAGGGCACGGCCCTCAAGGTTCCTGGTTAGCACGGAGATGTCTGGAAGCGGGTATACGTCACGGATGGTCCAGCTGTTCAGCATTCAGTAGTCTTGTACTGGTCTCAGCGAGCCGTCCTTCTTCTTGATGAAGAAGAAGGGTGCTGCGTAGGGTGACTTGGACAGCTGGATGTATCCCTTCTCTAGGTGTTCCTGAATCCACTTATCCGCTGCCAGCATTTCCTGTGGGTTGAGCGGGTAGACTTTGCAGTCTAGGGTTGTCAGCGCATCTGGTTTCAGGGTAATGGCATGATCGTCTTCCCGTGTTGGCGGGAATCGCTGTGCTTCTTCCTCAGAGAATATGCGCCAGTGTCGCTGGTATTCTGGGGGCACATCCTGCGCTGTGGGCGCCGTGCGTTGCTGGTGGGCTTTGATAGCCCATTCTTGTGCTATGTTAGTGCGATTGATCCGGAGGACGAGCGTGTCCCCTTCCTCCATGTGTCGTGCCCCTAGTGTGGCCCCTAGCAGCTGTGCGTATCTCATTAGGTTCTTCGGGGGATCTGGGGCCCGTCTGCTGGTGATCTTGGCGGTAAAAGGTTCGCCACCTATCCGCCCCTTGGTCCAATTAATCTGTGGGTTGAAGTGTTGCAACCATGGGAAGCCCAGTATGATGCGGTCCCTTCCCAGGTTTGCGATGAAGAAGCGTTGTACGCTTTCGTTCTTGTTTCGTGACACTAGCAGGTCACAGTAGCTTACTACTCGACCGCTGCGGTTCTCGGTGCCGTCTACATTGTAGAGCAGTCGTGGTTCCTTTAATTTGCGAGGAACCAGGTGCAGTCGTCGCGCCGTTTTCTGGTCTATGAAGTTGTCTGTTGCCCCGCTGTCTACGAGGGCTTTTTCCTTGGCCTTCCCATTCGTGCTCGAAAAGAGAATATCAACATTAACGCTATTCCGATGAGACACGTACATGGTACATATGTGCGAAGCTCGGTCCCAGGCCGATAGATCGAGCTTCTTTAAAAATCCAAATCTTCAGTAAGTATGGTGTCATAAACGCCCCTTTGCTCCTCTGTGGTCATGGAGCGTATCTGGGTGACTACATCACTGGTTGCCGTCTGGGAGCTGGTCTGGCTGGCGCTATCGCTTGGCGCGAGCTCTTCCTTTTGTATTTCCGCGACCCGCGACGCGCGCAGTAGTCTCGCAGCTTGCTTTTTGTGACATTTGTTCGCCGTGTGCCCTACTGCCTTGCAGTAGAAACACTTATTCTCTTTTCGGAGTTGTTGTCGTTCCTCGTCGGTGAGGGGCCCTCCCATGCGCGGTGGCGCGCTTGTCTGCGCCGCGTCCACGTCCATGGGTGCATAGCCGTCGTTCCTTGGCTTCGTGGCTGGTTTGTTCTGCGTCTTGAAGAAGGTGGGGCGCGGAATGAAGCGTCCACGCTGCGGTGCCGGCCCTAGGTCAGCATCTATTTGTGCTCGCCTAAGCACTTCCTTTCTGGCAGCCTCCTGCCAGTCTTCAATTGTCACCGGTATGTTTTCTCGGTTCATGACGCTGAGGGCGATCCCTCTGCGGAGTCCCCTTTTGAACTTTTCTAGGGTCCCTTGGTCACCCATTGTCCAATTTGAGTTCCGTATGTAGTGGTTAAATGACGCAATGTAACCGTCGATGTCGCTGCCTTGCATCTGGAGGGCCATGAGTTTGTTGTAGGCGTTCTGAGCCTTAGCCGTGTCCGTGAAGCGGCTGTTGAAGTCTGCTTCGAAACTGTTCCACAAGGCTTCGTCAGTTTCTGCGATTCTGTTGACCACGCGGGTGGTCTTTTCTATGAGACTGGCAGATTGTGCATCTCCCCAGTCATCGACGAGGGGTCCTCTGATGAATGACAGGGCGAGTGCTACCCTGGCGTATGGATTGGTCATGTTTTCGTCAGCGCGGTTCAGGATCCTGTAGAGCCTGAATTCCCTGAGGAAGGCCTCGCTTTTGGCGCGGTCACCTTCGAAGGTCGTGGGCTCCTTTCCTTTGAGCCGTCCGTTGTTCTGTGCTGCCGCTGCGGCGGGTACTGGTGCGGCCATTACTGGTGGATTGGGTGGCTGTAGTATTGGTGGTGGTGCTGTTGGCTGTGTTGCCGCGTGTGCGATCTGGAGTAGGTGTGGGGTTGCGCCCATTTCTGTTTGAAGCGGATTGCTTCCTTGTAGCGTTGCTACGTCTTGGAGTCCTGTGCTGAGGAACTCTTCTAGGGGCGTGATGGGCTGTGGAGCTGGCCCTGGTGTGGGTTCTTCTCCTTCATCTGCGCTTTGGAAGGAGGACGCGTTATTGCTAGGAGGATCTACTTCGATTGCTTCTGGTGATTCTGGCCTAAGAGAGCTGTGGCCTAGTCCTGTTTCGAGGACGTTCTCTCTGTCAAGAAGTCCTGCGAGACTGGTGACGTAGCTTCCTTGATTGTAGTCGAGGATGTACCAGTCGTCGTTGATGTATTCGATGGGTCTTTCAACGATTCCTACCGCGGTGTAGAGTCGGATATGGTAACACCAATGAGTGTTTTGCTGGTTACGTCGCCAATAGGCTTCGCCTTTAATGTAGTCTGGGAGGTCGTTCTGGGTTCTGACAGGGACTCTAGTGAGTGCATCTGTGCAGATGTCAGCTCTGATTATCTCCAGGGCTACTTTTCTTCCTTCTACAAGGGAAACCCTGCTGCCTCGAAGTAGGCGTTAACAATGTGTTCAAGTTCTAGCGCGAAGTCGTGGATTTCTAGGAGGATTCGGTCCAGTAGTACGTGGATTTCAGTATACTCTCCTATGCACGTGTACTGACAGACACGTGCGTGGGTTTCAACGTCGTTCTGTGCCCGGGCGAGTTGTCTTTCCGTCCAGGCAAGGGCTTCCGCTAGTTGATCTGGGTCAATGTCTGCCGGTGTGTGGTACCTATGAGTTCTGCATTGTCTCTCCAGAGCGTTGGATTAGGAGTAAGAGGGCGAGTGCTGCTTCAAGGGCTACAAACTCGTCTTGCCACTCTTTGTATACTTGGTCGAAGACTATTACCTCGATTTGGAGGGATCGGTGGAGTTCTGTGGGTCTTGTCACACACGTGACAGGACAACTGAGTTCGTGTTGGTCTGCTGCTTGGTCAATCTGTTGACCCCAGTTATCGAGGACGAATTTGCGTTCGTAGAGGTGTCCTAAGCGACGGAGGTATTCGTTGTATGTGTTGATTTCCAGTTTTGCTGCAAAGTGTGCAGGCTTCCGTGCTATACCGGGTATAGTCTTTTACTGTGTGCCGTGATATGGGCAGTACTGGCTTCTGCAAAAGTATGCGTGTAAGCCCGCGTGTCTTTCTTGACGAGTTTCGTGTTTCGCAGCTCCTGGGACGAATTCTATGGCGTCGGCGGAGGCTAGTATCCGGAATGTGCAGATCGTGGGTGGTCTAGGATATTCTTCTTTTAAGTGAGTTCTGATGTGGTGGCGCACCATCCACAACGGTGAAGGAAGCTTGACTTATGTTATGGCTCGACGGGCCGGTAGCACGACTTGTGCGATGCGAGACTGTGTGCGAGACGTGTCACGTGAGTGTGATGCGGGAGCACGTGCCTAGGCGCGAGTGACTGAGTGCGAGCTGCTTGAGCACGGAGGTAACGTGATCCTTCCCACGTGATCGTAGGGATGGCGAGTGACTTAGAGTAAACGCGAAGTAGATAGGTGTCTAGATAGGGATGATATCTAGGGACGCGATCCAGAGCTGAGTCTTGCAGCGACTCAGAGAGGCGTGTGAGACGAAGCGAGTTCTTACTGCTCTCAGAGGGCTAGACCACGTCTGAGAGAGGAAGCAGGGATGAGGGGTTTCAAGACTAGAATCGATTGCGAAACTAAGTCAAGCTTAGGGCTTGACTGGCGTAAACTAGAGCCCTTATATAGGCTCTACAGGAGAGGTCACGTGCTACTGCCATCCGAGTCATAACAGCGATGCAGTACAGCCTAGATGTGACATAGGGTCACATCTGTGAGTCATTGTAGGGATCAGCCAATAGCGTAAGTAGAGCGCACAGCAGAGGGCTGTGCCGTATCAGTATCAGTCACGAGTAACGCAAGGCAGTATCGTATGAGCGCAGCCTGGTCACAGGCTGCGCTACCAAGCCGGATCACATCAGTCATTGCAGGAGTCATGGTAGGTAAAAATAGATAGTCCGGGCCATAGTAAGCGTACCAGAGATCGTAACACTGGTCCCCAGAAGGAAGCACCAGAGTGTGGCTTCAGGGGGAGTGTTGGAATATATGCGAATCCACACTCTAGACAGGAAGGGCTGGGTAGCCTAGTGGTAAGGCACCCCAGTACTAGTGGGGAGACCCAGGTTCAATTCCTGGTCTGGCCAGTTTATTGCCTCTAATATGTACTGTAACTGTTCGGGGATGGATCATGAAATGCGTCCAACACAGGTATAGATTCACGCTCATACCGTAATACAGCCTTCTTTTTAACATCTAGTGCCTTTCTTCTGGCTTTCTCTATTCCACTTTGCATGCCACCAGACTCAGGTGTATATATGTATTTGTGACGATCACACTTCTCTCTTCAGGTAGTTCAAACACACACAACCGAAACATCTATATATTTCTCTTCTTATCGTCACCAAGCAGCCCGAGACCCATGGACTGTGTTGTACATGCTCTGCTCTTTGAAAAACCGACCCATGTAGATACAATTCAGTTCACGGAACTTACATCCTCATGCGAACCTTGTCGGTGCGTGAGTCAGGGTTGTGAAGATATCGACTAGCAAGCTGTCTAAGGTCTTCACCAGCTGGGATTCCTGGGCCGGGGGTTCCTTGACAGGACCCTACTACGTTGGGTGGAGGAAGTGCACAGCCAATAACGCCATTGATTGGTCTCTCCTGCAACTACAGACCTGATCAGAGGGAATGTATATGCACTGTGCAGAAGGAGAGACAAACATATACAGGGCCCTGCGGAGCACAAAATTCTAGTCGAGATAGACCAGGAGTGATGGGGAGATCATGGGCACGTTCGGCAGTCCCAGGAGGAGGGTCATGGTGACTAGCATGCCTTGGGAGAAGTGTCATCATCAATGAAGGGGACAGGAAGGTAACTTACTGCAACCTGGGATGAAGGGTCATGATACCCCATATTGCTGGTGCATTGGGCCGGAGGTCCAGACCCGGCATGGTTCATGCCAACATAGGGGCGAGTAAAAGTTGCAGCTGGTGGGCGCTGATCAGATGAGAGTTCATGATCAGGACCGCCACTGACAGGAGGTGGGGCCTAGAGATATACAACGATGAGTGGCTGAGAACAGAGGGCGCAACGTGCAGAGCTGACCTTGGCATACTGCACAGAATCATATTGGTAATGAGGGGTACCCAGAGAGAGCGATTCACAATGCATCTAGGACAGTCTTGTGCGCGAAATTGTGTGAAGTCAGGAGGTTCTTTGATGATAGATGATTGCCTTGAGGTGGGACATTATAGGAGCGGGAAGACCTCATTTATAAGGGGGAGGGTGCCAGTGAGTGGTACACAAACGAAAAGTTACGAGTGAAAGCGATGAAACCTACGAACGAATATTGGGACTGTAGCCGCATCATCCGAGCATCGCGCAACAGCTGGGCCAAATCTGGTGCGTTTCTATTAAGCACAACAGATTGACAAAATCTGGCGTGTGTCAATTAGGTAAGCAAGTTAGAAGCAGCAGCATCCCCAGCGACAGCTGGTGTTTAATCTGGTGCGTGTTTATTATGTACATCGGCAAACTGTGCATGAACTTTTCAACTTTTCGACTTATTTTGTACATTGCAAGTAAATAAGCGAAAAAGCAAAAAAGTTCACATCCATGATTGTACCGAAATGACTTTAAGTTAAAAAGTGGATAAAGTGAAAATAGTTTTCAAAAAGCTACCGAAAGTACGGAAAAGTAACATATAGGGTTTTGTATTTACTAACTACACTAACACAACGAAATTGAATAAATACAGTTCAGGCGAGGGAGGGGTGTCTTGGTCAGTAATGTTTCGAGCCGGTCGCTGCGAAGACAGAGGTAGCCTGCAGTGAGGTCGGAGCTTTCGTCTGTTGGCGAGCAACTGGAGATGCGGGACTCAGGTTCGTTGTCGCACTGTTTGATGTGGAAGTTGTCCATATGTGGAGACTAGTGCAAGTGGTTGTGAGGTTAGTCGTTCTCGTCTCAGATACACCCGTGGTGCGCATTGATCCTGATGAGGTCCGTGTTACGGCTCGAGGGGCTGTGGGCACGACTTGTGCAACTAGGCACGTGGCGAGAGCGAACACGTGCGAGGGCAACGAGCACGTGGTCCTAAGCGAGACACTTCCAGTGGTCTCGATGATGTAAGAGTAAAACAGACTCTTCGGAGTAGAACGACTGAGTCACGGGCGCTTGTGACTTCAAGGTTCAAAGCTAAGTCATTGCAGCCGACTCAGAGGGGCGTGAGAGCGAAGCAAGATAGTGCTGAGCAAGCACTAAGGCAGAACAGGGATAGGGAGGCAGTGGGAGCATCTTGAAGCGGCCAGCTCAAGAGTCGAAGCAAGGTCAGGTCTCGATTGGGAAACTAAGTCAAGCTTAAGGCTTGACTGGCGCAAAGAGGGCTCCTCATATAGGGAGCTACAAGAGGGCACGTGCTAACTACTACCTGAGTCATAACGAGGGTAGTGAGTCAGTCCAAGATCCGGAGCTAAGTATAGTAGTGGAGCGATGGCCACATCGCTCCACATGAGTCACGCACACTCCACAGGCGTCATATTGTACAGTAAGCAATCCTGAGTCACGTCGAGTCACATACAGAGTAGGGGTAAGCATAAGGACGTAAGCAAAGGAAAACAGTCCGCAGTCCGCAAGGGAGATCGTAACAGTACGCCCTCCCCTAAGGAACAGCTGCCACGCTGTTAGTCAGAGGTGGCAGGCTCACCGGACAGGGCGCGACCGGCGTCGTTGGCGTCAGGGGAGGACTCAGGTGGGCAGGGGCGCTTGTGGTGCAGCATGTGAACTACGCGCTCACGGACGGGGAGGGGGCGCTTGTGCATGAAGTGGACGTGAGGCGGGATGTGGACAGGGAGCTGGGCGACGATGTCGGTCTGATGAGTGGCAGGGCGGCCCCGCAGCCAGTAGGACATGGAGGGGAGGATGGGGCGCGCAAGGATCTGGTCCAGCTTTGGTCCGATGTGCGAGTTGACGGCTGCATCGTGGAGACGCACTTCGACGACACGCAGCTGGTCCCTGAGCGCGTGGCGGCGGCGTACTAGGTCAGCGTCCCGATCTAGCTGAAGGGCGGTGTAGTCGGCGCGGTGCTGAGGGGTGCCCAGGAGGTGGTGATACTCCTGCTCGATCTGGGCGTGCAGCTTGTGAACGAGGTGGCGATAGCGGTGGACTTCCGCGGCGACGCCGGCGTCATTGAGGCTCTCGACGAGGCGGTCCACGTGGTGGCGGTACTGGTGATTGCCCTCCAGCGCGGTCATGTCCCAGTCGTCTATATCTGGGAGGTGAGCATCGGGGCGGGGCTTAGCGTGGAGGGGCTCAGCGTAAATGGGGGACGTCGTCGTTAGATGTCCCAGGACGAGGGGCTCGGCGAGGTGGGTAAAGTGGGCGTAGAAGGTGGCGGGGACTAGTCTGTTGTTGTGATCGGGGACAAGGATATTGTCCCGCTCACCTGCGTTGTCGACAAGTCGATGCCATTGCAGGAGATAACCATCGTAGCCGAGCGCGTTGTCCGACTGACCATGGCCTGGGTTTCCACCGCTGTTACTGTGGGTGCGTGGAGCTGCTGAGGCGGCGGCGATTCCTCTTTGACTGATGGGGGTGGCGGCGACGTTTGCATAGCTGCATCGGCTAGAATATGAGGGGGAAGGGACCTCTGCTGGCGGCAGAAAGTGGACGGCGCAGGCAAGGTCGTTGTTGGCAGATGGAAGTATGGAAAAGACGGTGGCTCTGACGGGCGGCGCAGCCCAAAAGCAGGGGTCGGCTGACGCTGACGAATGAAGTCCAGCCTGGGGGAGCGGAGCGGCAGGTACTGAGGGGTTGGCAGGCGCTGAGGGGAGGTTCATGACGGGGGAGGCGCTCCAGGTGGCGTGACCGTCGTTGATCTGGATGGGGGCGTTGCAAACTCCACAGAAGTTGTCTGAGCTGAGCGGGTGGTCTGAGAGGTCTGGGGCAGAGTGGAGGCTGGGGGCGGATGCGCTGCCACGAGCAGGAGAATCTCGTCCAGTACTTGGTCCACTTGCTCCATCACTGTCATCGCTGGAGCTGCTGTCGCCGATGGTGAATATGCGGGCAGCGAAGGGCGTGGCTGGGCGGCGCTGCGGGTGGTCATCCTCGGTCCTGGGCTCCATCGGAGATGGGGATGCTGGAGCGGCGATGTTGATGACTTGGAGGGGAGACTGTTGGTCTTTCGGCGAGCCATTGGCAGACATAAGCGATGAGTAGGCAGGTGGGGGCGAGCTGGGAGTAGTGGAAGTGAGAGAGGGGGATGGGGCTTTGAGGGCCGTCAGGGCATGTCTTATATAGGCTCCCCTTATCGCGGTGGGGTTATCTCGGTGGAACTGGCGGACTAAGTTCATGGAGTGTTTCAGGTTCGTCCGAGGTTCCCACGTATCTTCTGCTGCGGAGTACCCTTTCCATCTGACTCGGTACTGTGGCTGTCTTGTTCTTCTGAATCGGCGGTACTCTAGGATGGCCTCGACTTCGTACTCTGCTTCTCCATCGATGACGTCAGGAGGCGGTTCTGTGAAGCTCAGGCCGTGTTCATTGGTTTCTATGTACGGGGTGAGGAGGCTGGCGTGAAAGACGTCATGGACGCGGCGTAGCTTCCACTGTGGGGGGATGGCGAGCTGGTACACTACTGGGGAGAGGACTCTGGTGATGGCGAAGGGACCGTAGCGTCGCTGAGCAAGTTTTGCGCTTGGTTGGGTGATGTGGATATTCTTCCCCTTGAGCCAGACCTTCTGTCCTTGGGCAAATGGCTTAAATCGCGCTCCCTTTCTGGAGCTGATAAGGGTCTGGGCATTGGTGATGGCGGTCTGTGCTGATTGCCGGCCTTCTTGAATGCGGTCTAGGCGTTCTTGGAGCGTCGGCATTTTCTCGGATCTTTGCGGCTGATGGGCGCGTGGTACATGGCCCATGAGGAGCTGGAAGGGCACTTGCTTGGTGGTGCTGCTGGGCCAGGCGTTGTGGACGTATTGGGCAACTGGTAGGAGCGAGGCCCAGTTATTCTGCTGGTGGTTGACGTAGATGCGGAGGTACTGTTCTAGCCATTGATTGGTGCGTTCGAACTGGCCGTCCGTCTGGGGGTGATAGGCTGTGCTGATGTTCTGTTCTATGCCGAGGGACTTGCAGAGTTCTCTGGGGAAGTGCGAGGCAAAATGCGTTCCTCTGTCGCTAATGATTCTCCGGGGGATGCCGTAGTGGGGGAAGATGTTCTTGGCATAGAGCGTCACAATTTCTGGGGCCGTCATAGATTCTCTGCAGGGGATGAAGATGGCAGCTTTCGAGCAGTCGTGGTCCGTTACTGTAAGGATGGAGTCAAAGCCATCTGATGGGGGCAGTTTGACGATGAGGTCGAGGGCGACTGTTTCGAATGGCAGGGCGGTTGGGTTGGTTGTGATCGGCATGAGGGGTGGCATTGGTTTCGTGGTGTTGGCTTTGGTAGCTTGGCAGGTGGCGCATCCTTTAACGTAGGCGAGGACTGTTTGTTTCATGTTGGGCCACCAGTAGTCTTTGGCAATGAGGAGGCATGTTTTTAGAATGCCTGGGTGTCCGGCCGTTGCTGAGTCATGGTAGAGGGAAATTACCCCCCTCCTAAGGTCGTTGTCTGCCACGACAACCAGGCGATTGGCATGCCACCATCCTCCTCCGGGGCGGCGTTCCAGGGGGTAGGTAGAGGCCCATATGGCGAGCGTGGATTGGTGGTCTTTCTGGGCTGCTAGGGTGCAGTCTTCCAGATCTACGGCGGTTGCGGCATTAGCAAAGAGGTGTGAGGGCAGGGCGATGACGTCTTCGTTGTCGCTTCCTGCGCTATCAAAGTCTGGGCAGCGGGAGAGGGCGTCAGCTTTATTGGTTGCCCCCGGGCGGTGGACTAGGGTGATGTCATAGTCCCCTAGTGTGAGGATGTAGTGGGCGATCCTCCGGTTGATTTTCTGGGGGGATCTGTAGTATTGCAGGTTTTTGTGGTCTGTGATAACAAGGACCTGGTGTTGCGCGCCCATAAGGAGATGGCGCCAGTGTTCTAACCCTCGAATAATGGCGAGGAACTCTCTGTCCCAGATGGGGTAGTTGCGCTTGGTCGCGGTGAATGTCTTGGAGTCATACCCCACTGGTCTGTGACGTCCCTGGGGGTCGTACTGGTATAGGATGGCTCCTGTGGCGTTCTGGGAGGCATCTACTTCGAGTTCATATGGTTGTGCTGGGCTGGGTTGCCAGAGGACGGGGTCGCTGGTGACGATGTGGATGAGCTTATCCACGGCGGCTGAGCATTCGTCCGTCCAGACGAAGGGGGCCCCTTTCTTTAGCAGGCTGGTGAGTGGGCGGGCAATTTCTGCGAAGCCTGGGATGAAGGGGCGCTGGTATCCCAGCACTCCTAGTGTGGATCGCAGTTGCTTAACACTGGTGAGGGTGCGGGGCCACTCTTTGATTCCCTTCAGCTTGCTGGATTCGATACGCAGTGACTCCCCATCGATTACGAGTCCCAAATATTCGACTCTTCGTTGCTCGAAGAGACATTTCTGCGGTTTGAGGAAGAATGATCCTTCTTCCAGGACGTCTAAGAGTTCATGGACGATCCGTCGGTGCAGGGCGTGGTCCAGGGGCGTGGCAATGAGGATGTCGTCCATGTAGACGAAGATCATCCTGGGGTACTTGAGCTTTAGCGGTCGGAGTAGTCTGTCCATGACTCGCTGGAAGGTGCTTGGGGCATTGCATTGCCCGAAAAGCATAACGCGGGGCTCGAAGAGCCCTTGTGGCATTTTGAAGGCCGCCTTCCACTGGTCTCCTTCCTTGATGCGTACATTGTGGTATCCACAGCAGATGTCAAACTTTGTGAAGAGGGCGCGTCCTTCTAGATCCCTGGTGAGGATGTTAATGTCGGGCAGGGGGTACACATCCCGGATTGTCCAGCTGTTTAGTGTGCGATAGTCTTGGACCAGGCGGAGGGATCCATCCTTCTTTTTGATGAAGAAGAATGGTGCGGCATATGGGGATTTTGATAACTGGATATACTCTTTGTCGAGCTGCTCTTTAATCCAGGCCTTGGCAGCGATTAGTTCCTTGGGATTGAGGGGGTAGACCTTACAGTCTAACGTTGCTGGGGCATCTGGTTTGAGGTTGATCGCGTGGTCATCCTCTCGGCTTGGGGGAAAGCGCTGTGCCTCCTTTTCTGAGAAGACTCTCCAGTGTCGTGCGTACTCCCTTGGGACATCTGCCGCTGTGGGAGCTTTTCGTTCTTGGTTCGCTTGTATCGCCCATTCTTGGGTGATGTTGGTTCGGTTGATCTGGAGGATGAGGCTGTCTTCTTCCTCCCATCCCATGGCGTCCAGCGCATGTCCCAGCATCTGGGCATAGCGTAATAGGGTCTTGGGTTGTTCTGGGGCCTTTCTTCCCGTTGTTGTTAGCAAGATCGGTCCTCCTTGGATGGTGCTAGTTGTCCAGTTAATGACAGGGTTGAATGCGTGCAACCATGGGAAGCCTAGGATGGTTCTGTCTCGTCCTAGATTGGCCCAATAGAAGCGTTGGACGTGCTTCTTACTTCCTTGCTTGATGAGGAGGTCACAGTAGGTGGTTATCCTTCCGCTGCAGTTTTCCGATCCGTCCACGTTGTACAGGAGGCGTGGTTGGGGGAGGAAATGTGGGGTGAGGCGAAGTCGCTTAGCGGTTTTCTGATCGATAAAATTGTCTGTGGCACCACTGTCTATCAGCGCCTTTTCTGCAGCCTTCCCATGTATGTTTGAAAAAGTAAAATTGGCATTGACACTATTTCGGTTCGAGACATACATGGTACAGATTCGCGAAGCTTGATCCCAGGCTGATAGATCAAGCTGCTTTAAAAATCCAGATCCTCTTCTATGATCTGATCAAACATGGCGGTGCGCTCTGTGGCATTCATGGAACGTAGCTGGGAGATGAGGTCCGATTGGGACGTCTGACTGGCGCTGTCCTCTGGCGCGATACTAGAGGCGACCTCTGTTTCTGCTACCCTTGCTTTGGGCGGAGGTGGCCCCCGTCGTCTTGGCTTCCTGCTGCATTGATACACTCAGTGGCCTACTTCTTTGCAGTAGAAGCACTTCCGCTCGTCCATGAGTTTCTTCTTTTCTGCGTCGGTCAGCGGCCCTCCTAAACGGTTGGCATCAACTTCCATGGGGACAGGGATGTTGTTTCAGTTGGGTCGGGCTGGTGTGGGGGCAGTTCTGGGGACGAAGCGGGGGCACGGTGTGAAGCGTGGAGGATTGGGGTTTGGTCCCAGCATTGCCGTCTTCTGGGCCGTCCTCTGGATCTCTTTGCGTGCTGCTTCCTTCCACCCTTCGATTGTTGTGGGGACTGTGTCTCTGTCGAGGATTTTAAGCGCTATTCCTCGGCGCAGGCCTTTAGTGAAGAGGTCTAGCATTCCTCGTTTGTTTGGGGACCATCCTGATGCAAGGACATAGTGGTCAAAGCTGGCGATATATCCGTCAATGTCGTCCCCTTGCATGCGCAGCTCCGTGAGTTTTCTGTAGGCTTCTTGTTCTTTGGCAGTGTCGGTGAATGCCCTTTTGAAGCTGTCTTCGAACTCTGTCCACAGGGTCTCGTCTGCCCATGCGATGGGGTTAATTTGCCTGGTGACCTTGTTGTTGAGGGTTTTCATCTGGGCATCACCCCAGTCGTCGACTTTCGGTCCTCTGATGAGGGATATGGCGAGGGCCACGCGGTTATAGGGGATAGTGACATTTTCCGAGGTACTGTGGAGGATCCTGTAGATATTGAACTCCCTGAGGAAGTTGTCACTTTTGCTTCGATCACCCTCGAAGGTGGTGGGCTTATTTCCTGTTGCTCCATTGTCGTTTCTTGGTGGGGCGACTGCGGCCATTACTGGGGCTGCTGGCGGTGCTGGTGGTTGCGGTTGTTGGAGGATAGGTGGTGGTGCGGTTGGCTGGGCTGCTGCGTGGGTGATTTGCAGAAGCTGGGGTGTTCCTTGAGTCTCTGGAAGGAGTGGGTGTGTTCCTTGTAACGTGGCTACGTCTTGGAGCCCTGTGCTAATGAACTCTTCAAGCGGCGAGATGGTCTGAGGGACTGGTGTGGTGTTACGGCTCGAGGGGCCGTGGGCACGACTTGTGCAACTAGGCACGTGGCGAGAGCGAACACGTGCGAGGGCAACGAGCACGTGGTCCTAAGCGAGACACTTCCAGTGGTCTCGATGACGTAAGAGTAAAACAGACTCTTCGGAGTAGAACGACTGAGTCACGGGCGCTTGTGACTTCAAGGTTCAAAGCTAAGTTGTTGCAGCCGACTCAGAGGGGCGTGAGAGCGAAGCAAGATAGTGCTGAGCAAGCACTAAGGCAGAACAGGGATAGGGAGGCAGTGGGAGCGTCTTGAAGCGGCCAGCTCAAGAGTCGAAGCAAGGTCAGGTCTCGATTGGGAAACTAAGTCAAGCTTAAGGCTTGACTGGCGCAAAGAGGGCTCCTTATATGGGGAGCTACAAGAGGGCACGTGCTAACTACTACCTGAGTCATAACGAGGGTAGTGAGTCAGTCCAAGATCCGGAGCTAAGTATAGTAGTGGAGCAATGGCCACATCACTCCACATGAGTCACGCACGCTCCACAGGTGTCATATCGTACAGTAAGCAATCCTGAGTCACGTCGAGTCACATACGGAGTAGGGGTAAGCATAAGGACATAAGCAAAGGAAAACGGTCCGCAGTCCGCAAGGGAGATCGTAACATGTGGGTTCTTCTCCTTCACTGGCACTGTGAAAGGTCGAGGAGGCGCGGTCTGGGCTGGCTGGGTCTATAGCAATGGGCTCTGGTGATTCCGGTCTAAGTGAGCTGTGTCCTAGTCCGGTCTCGTTGGCGTGCTCAAATTCTAGGACTTCGCTTGCGCGCGTCCAATATTCTCCTTGGTCGTAGGTTATAAGGTACCAGTCGTCGTTGAGGTATTTGATGGATCTATCTCTGATGCCTAGTGGGGTGAGAAGGCGAACATGGTAACACCAGTAGTCGTCTGCGTCATTCTTTCTCCAGTAGGCCTCTCCCTTGATGTAGTCTGGAAGGTCGTCTTCTCTTCTGACGGGTACTCTTGTTCTATATCCTCGAGAGAGCGCAAGTCTGATTTCTTCCAGGGTTGCTTACGATGGGAGAGGGAAGCCTGCCGTTTCGAAGAAGGCGGTACAGATGAAGTTTAGTTCCTGCGCGAAGCTTTCTAGCTCGCGAATGAGCTGGTCTAGGAGGCGGTGGTGGTGGTTGGGTCCTCTGTCGCAGAGGAGGTAACAGTCGTGACTGTGGCGGATCGCGTCGCCTCTGGCTTGGTCTAGCAGGTGTTGCGTAAATTCTATGGCGTCGCAGAGGGCGTCTGGTGTGATCTCCCTTACTCCGATGAGTCCGTGCCGTCTAGCAGACTCCAGGGTGTTAGCGAAAGTTCGAGGATTGTAAGGGCGGCTTCTAGCAAGTTAAACTCTCCTTGCCACTCTTGGTCGATGTGGCAGAAGACGTCTCTTTCGATAGCGAGGGAGAGGTGTACTTCTGTGGCTCCTCCTAGGCAAGTATGGTGGCAAACAGCGTTGTGGTTATAGATGGCGACGTCCAAGTAGGATCTCCAACGTTCTATGTGGAGGCGGCGTCGTCCAGGGCGGTTCCTGTAGACGTGGTGGAAGGAAGCTTGACTTATGTTATGGCTCGAGGGGCCGTGGGCACGACTTGTGCAACTAGGCGTGTGGCAAGAGCGAACACATGCGAGGGCAACGAGCATGTGGTCCTAAGCGAGACACTTCCAGTGGTCTCGATGACGTAAGAGTAAAACAGACTCTTCGGAGTAGAATGACTGAGTCACGGGTGCTTGTGACTTCAAGGTTCAAAGCTAAGTCGTTGCAGCCGACTCAGAGGGGCGTGAGAGCGAAGCAAGATAGTGCTGAGCAAGCACTAAGGCAGAACAGGGATAGGGAGGCAGTGGGAGTGTCTTGAAGTGGCCAGCTCAAGAGTCGAAGCAAGGTCAGGTCTCGATTGGGAAACTAAGTCAAGCTTAAGGCTTGACTGGCGCAAAGAGGGCTCCTCATATAGGGAGCTACAAGAGGGCACGTGCTAACTACTACCTGAGTCATAACGAGGGTAGTGAGTCAGTCCAAGATCCGGAGCTAAGTATAGTAGTGGAGCGATGGCCACATCACTCCACATGAGTCACGCACGCTCCACAGGCGTCATATCGTACAGTAAGCAATCCTGAGTCACGTCGAGTCACATACGGAGTAGGGGTAAGCATAAGGACGTAAGCAAAGGAAAACAGTCTGCAGTCCGCAAGGGAGATCGTAACAGTCCGCTCACGCACTTTGCCCCCAGGCACCAATAAAGTTGTGGGCGATGCTGGGTTTACTGGCTTTGACCGAATGAAAGGGCGAGAAAGGCATTTACTGATGAGGGGTTGTGAGAGCTGGGGGTGGCAAAGGGGGTGTAGTACTCCTTTCTATCGCATGCCCTTTATTTCCCACAGCGGGTCTTGCGGCCTGAGGGTCTGCGGCTGTTAATGCGGCTTCAGCAATGACACCATGGTGGGAATAACCTAGCGCACCACGAGACACGTCTGACGCCTCATTTGTAAACATGCTTCGCACAGAAGACACAATCCCTCAACTTCCGAGAGCAGTAGCCGAATTGGCACGTCTTCTAACTGTAGGAGTATCCACTCTTTGACAGAGGTTTGCTGACTTCGGCAGGGCTGTCAGATGTCGATTGTGGGACTTTGCTTGTGGATGAACGAAAGGGACTGGTGATATCATATTGGGTTAGCGGTTTATTATTGGTGGAGCCAGTGGTTCTCGAGTTGGAACCAACTGAGAGCTTGCGCTTTTTCTGTGTGGGAGAAGAGATTAGATCCATGGCTGATGGGAAACGAATTACGTACCACGATCGGTAGGCCTTCCACCCTGCAACCCTGCTCACCGACAGCAATCACTTTGGGCGCCTCCTAGAGTGAAGCGTTTGCACGAGCAACTTGCCACCTCATGTCCCAACACATGCCATCAGCGATGTGCGAGGGACTTGAGGTGCGCGTAATGTCATCTATGATGAGGTTGTGGCCGATCCCCAAGAGCAAGCGCACACACGGGTGAACATGAAACGTGCAAACTGCGACGCGCCCAGGGAGTCCACGCAGCGTGGTCTAATGTTACGATCTCCCTTGCGGACTGCGGACTGCTTTCCCTTGTGCTTACGCCCATATGCTTACCCTTACTCCGTACGTGACCCTGACTGACTCCTGCTCGCTTACTGTACGATATGACGCCTGTGGAGCGTGCGTGACTCATGTGGAGCGATGTGGCCATCGCTCCACTACTATATTTAGCTCCGGATCTTGGACTAGCTTACTACCCTTGTTATGACTCAGGTAGTAGTTAGCACGTGCCCTCCTGTAGCTCCCTATATAAGGAGCCCCCTTTGCGCCAGTCGAGCCTTAAGCTTGACTTAGTTTCTTAATCGAGACCCGACCTTGCTTCGACCCTTGAGCTCGCTGCTCTAAAGACGCCCTCACTGCCCCTGCCCCTGCCTCTGCCTTAGTGCTCGCTCAGCACTACCTTGCTTCGCTCTCACGCCCCTCTAAGTCAGCTGCAACGACTTAGCTCTGAACCTTGAAGTCACAAGCGCCCGTGACTTAACCGTTCTACTCTGAAGAAGTCTGCTTTACTCTTACGTCACCGAGACCACTGGAAGTGTCTCGCTTAGGACCACGTGATTGTTGCCCCCGCACGTGTTCACTCTCGCCACACGCCTAGTTGCACAAGTCGTGCTCACGGCCCCTCGAGCCGTAACATAAGTCAAGCTTCCCTTTAGCACGTCTACAGGAGCCGCCCTGGACGATGCTGCCTTTGCTGAACGCCTTCAGGAACTTGCCAGACGCCGCCTCCACATAGAACGTTGGAGATCCTACTTGGACGTTGCCATCTACAACCACAACGCCATGTGCCACCATACCTGCCTAGGAGGAGCCACAGAAGTACACCTCTCCCTCCAAATCGAAAGAGACATCTTCTGCCACATCGATCAAGAGTGGCAAGGAGAGTTTAATCTGCTAGAAGCTGCCCTCACAATCCTCGAACTCTCACTAACACCCTGGAGTCTGCTAGACAGCGCGGACTGATTGGAGTAAGGGAAATTACGCTGGACGCCCTCTGCGATGCCATAGAATTTACGCAACACCTGCTAGACCAAGCTAGAGGCGACGCGATCCGCCACAGCCACGACTGTTACCTCCTCTGCGACAGAGGACCCAACCACCACCACCGCCTCCTAGACCAACTCATTCGCGAACTAGAAAGCTTCGTGCAGGAACTAAATTTCATCTGTAACGCTTTCTTCGAGATGGCAGGCTTCCCTCTCCCCTCATAAAGGCAACCCTGGAAGAAATCAGACTCGCACTCTCTCGAGGATATAGAACGAGAGTACCTATCAGGAGAGAAGACAACCTTCCAGACTACATCAAGGGAGAAGCCTACTGGAAAAAGAACGACACAAACAACTACTGGTGCTGCCACGTTCGTCTCTTCACCCCGATAGGCGTCAGAGAAAGACCCATAGAGTACCTCAACGACGACTGGTACCTTATAAACTACGACCAAGGAGAATATTGGACGCGTGCCAGCGAAGTCCTAGAACTCGAACACGCCAACGAGACCAGACTAGGACACAGCTCACTCAAACCAGAATCCCCAGAACCCATTGCTGTAGATCCAGCTAGCCCAGACCGCGCCTCCTCAGTTTTCCACAGTGCCAGCGAAGGGGAAGAACCCACACCAGTCCCTCAGACTATCTCACCGCTTGAAGAATTCATCAGCACAGGACTTCAAGACGTAGCCACGCTACAAGGAGCACACCCACTCCTTCCAGAAACCCAAGAAACGCCCCAGCTTCTGCAAATTGCCCACGCAGCAGCCCAGCCAACCGCACCACCACCCATCCTCCAACAACCACAGCCACCAGCACCTCCAGCAGCCCCCGTAATGGCCGCAGTTGCCCCACCAAGGAATGACAATGGAGCGACGGGAAACAAGCCCACCACCTTTGAAGGGGATCGAAGCAAAAGCGACAACTTCCTCAGGGAGTTCACTCTCTACAGGATCCTCCACAGCACCTCGGAAAACGTCACCATCCCCTACAACCATGTAGCCCTTGCCATATCCCTCATCAGAGGACCAAAGGTCGACGATTGGGGCGATGCCCAGATGAAAGCCCTCAATAACAAGGTCAGCAGACAACTCAACCCCATCGCACGCACAGACGAAGTCCTGTGGACAGAGTTTGAAGACAGCTTCAAAAGGGCATTTACTGACACTGCCAAAGAACAAGAGGCCTACAGAAAACTCACAGAACTGTGCATGCAAGGGGACGACATTGACGGATACATCGCCAGTTTCAACCACTATGTCCTTGCATCAGGATGGTCCCCAAACGAACGGGGGACACTAGACCTTTTCACTAAAGGCCTGCGCCGAGGAATAGTGCTCAAAATCCTCGACAGAGACATAGTCCCCACAACGATTGAGGGGTGGAAGGAAGCAGCACGCAAGGAGATCCAGAGGACAGCCCGGAAAATGGCAATGTTGGGACCAAACCCCAATCCCCCACGCTTCGTACCACGCCCCCGCTTCGTCCCCAGAACCACCCCACCAGCCCGGCCTAATCGAAACAATATCCCCGTCCCCATGGAGGTTGACACCAATCGCTTAGGAGGACCATTAACCATCGCAGAGAAGAAGAAGCTCATGGACGAGCGAAAGTGCTTCTACTGCAAGGAAGTGGGCCACCGAGCGTACCAGTGCAGTAGGAAGCCGGGACGACGAGGACCACCACCACCCAAAGCAAGGGTAACAGAGACAGAAGCCACCCCCAGTATTGCGCCAGAAGACAGCGCCAGTCAGACGTCACAATCAGACCTCATTTCCCAGCTACGTTCCATGAATGCCACAGAGCGCACTGCCATGTTTGATCAGATCATAGAAGAAGATCTGGATTTTTAAAGCAGCTTGATCTATCAGCCTGGGATCAAGCTTCGTGAATCTGTACCATGTATGTTTCGAACCAAAATAGTGTCAATGCCAATTTTACTTTTTCAAACATACATGGGAAGGCTGCAGAAAGAGCACTAGTGGACAGTGGTGCCACGGACAATTTCATCGACCAAAAGACTGCTAAACGACTTCGCCTCACCCCACACCCTCTCCCCCAACCACGCCTCCTGTACAATGTGGACGGATCTGAGAACCGCAGCGGAAGAATAACCACCTACTGCGACCTCCTCATCAAACAAGGAAGCAAAGAGCACGTCCAACGCTTCTATTGGGCCAATCTAGGACGAGACAGAACCATCCTAGGTTTTCCCTGGCTACACGCATTTAACCCCACCATTAACTGGACGACACGCACCATCCAGGGAGGACCAATCTCGCTAACGACAACAGGAAGGAAGGCCCCAGAACAACCCAGGACCCTACGGCGCTATGCCCAGATGCTGGGACACGCGCTAGACGCCATGGGATGGGAGGAAGGAGACAGCCTCATCCTCCAAATCAACCGAACTAACATTGCCCAAGAATGGGCGATACAAGCGCATCAAGAACGAAAGGCGCCCACAGCCGCAGATGTCCCAAGGGAGTATGCGTGACACTGGTAAGGCGTGACACGGGTTCGGGTAACACCGTGGTTTTCGGTCACGGTTTGTCACGGGTGCGGGTGCGGTTTCAAGATTTCACACCCGAGGCAAAACCGCACCCATATCCCACGGGTTACGGTTTTTACTGCTATGGCTTTGTGTTTTTGCTACCAGCTATTTTGTTCTTTTTTTTTGTTTTTTTTTTGTTTTTTTTTTTTTACCGGTTCCACGCGTCGACTCTACCTCCAGTCACATGGCATCTTCTCTCACACCGCCACCATCCCCACCTCAAAACATGAACGCCTGGGGTGTTCCAACCGCCACCCCCCTCCCTCGCTCCAAACGCGAGACGGAGGGGGGTTTCTGTCTGCAGTGCCGCCAACACCGCCCCCTCAAAAACAACTTAAAGAAGTTTTCGAACCACCACCTCAAGATAAGCTTTTTTTTTCTTTTCTTTTTTGTTCTTACTAACAAGTCTTTGACGATGACAGCCCACTCCTCGTGTCCAACGCAAGGTTACAACCACGCCCCCACATCGCCTCACACGCCCGACATCTCCCGCACGCACGCACATCGTCCACCCGCACGCACATCGCCCGCCTGTAATA
>QLOS01001656.1:0-22340 GCA_003313725.1 Russula sp. MG48 | reverse complement strand
GCTAATGAAGGGTTAAACGAAAGAACCAGACATCATCAAAAAAACTTACAGCATGGCCATAAGCTGTCGTTGTGATGCGCCCTGGTCTAGAAACCGTTGTATTTGCTGTTCGCCGTCGAACCAGTTTGGTGATGGTGAATTGGACATGTCAACAACAAGAGTAAATCACACACCCACGGTTGCCCATATGAGTATGAGTAAAGCCACCACCTCGTCCTCAGAAATCGACGATATATTCTCTCGCAAGGCTACAATCCCCAAAACTTCTCAACACTCGAGTTCAAATTATAAACAAAAGAAGCGGAAAAACAAGCTTTCCCAGATACAACTCGCGAAATCGAAGCGCCCACCACCCGAGATTGTTCTCGATCCTTCAATACAACTGTCCCATGTATCCACGTCCAAGGCTATCTCACACGATCGCCCGGTTTGTCCTAATAAAAAGCGCAAACTAGTCGAGACAAGACAAGACCAAGATAAATTCAGAGATTCACGCGGGACAGTGCCCCGTAAGCGCTTTCCCTAACATGAGCTCCGCCCAGCTCAACCGCTTCCAGGTCGCAAAACCGAAGAAGGGTTTTCAATATACAAGGAAGACGAGCTCGGTATTAATGCAGAAGCTGGAGGTGAGTTTGACCCCCTAGTTTGTCAACTCACTCACGTCACTTTAGACACCCCATTATGTCCCTTCGATTGTAATTGCTGTAAGTGTCTCACCTCCGTCTTCCACGCAAATTAATGACCCAACGTAGGTTTCTGAAAAACTGCCCTTTTTGTTGATCCGTGTGAGCCCAGCTGAGCAGCGCAACCCAAGTCAGCCATTCTATCAACCGTGCCGGCTCGATCGAAGCCTCTGGACCGCTACATAGCAACGGTCGTTGGAGGTCAATATGTAGCCAATAAGAACGTGCAAAGTCCCTTTTGCCTGTACTTCCAGATGTTCTCGTCCGGATAGTATCAGATTTCCTTGGCCATGTGGGCACATTCTTTTTTTTTTTTGCCCCAATTCCTGCCGTCCGTCAGGCATCGATGCATATTTCCTCACGTGCTTTCCCCTCATGTTTTATACGTAGCATTCAGAATTTGCTAGCTATGATTGTCACTGCCACTGTTGCGGTAGCCCGTCGGCGCCTGGAAGCTAAATTTTGCTAGACATGTCAGAGTCGTCTTTCTGCGGCTCTTAACTTGAAGGTCATTTGTGGAGACGTAATAGTACGGCGTGAGAGACACTCAGTTCAGGGCGGCGCGTCGAACGAACGGGCGGCTCACTTTACCGGAACGGAATCATGTTCACCTACAGAGCAACAGCGAGGCATCTGGTTCGCCACGCAAATAGATGGCAACACTCTTCCGCTCAACCAAATCTCAGCCCCGTCACTCCAGATGATATTGCTCACTTTGCACAGTTCCTACCTCAGAATACCATCCTTTCTACTCTGTCCCCGGTATCGTTAGCCCCCTCAGAGATCGAACAATACAACACAGACTGGATGGGGAAGTATCGCGGGAGTTCGACGACAGTTTTGCGACCGCATACGACGGAGCAAGTCAGCAAAATCATGAAGTGGTGTCACAAACGTAGAATTGGTGTCGTTCCCCAAGGCGGAAACACTGGCCTCGTCGGTGGAAGCGTGCCCATCAAAAACGAACTCATACTGAGCCTGAATAACATGTCTCAAGTGCGGTCATTTGACCCTGTCTCAGGTGCGTGTTGAGTATCGTCCAAGTCGGCCTTGGCTCAACTGCACACGATCTGTTCGTATGATCCAGGAGCGCTCGTGGCCGATGCTGGATGCATTCTAGAAGCGCTCTCAGAATATATTGCCCCACATAATCATATAATGCCTCTTGACCTGGGGGCCAAAGGCAGGTACATATAGACGCGCCTTTACGTCGTGCGGGCGGCTGTTTACGCGTCCCAGTTGTCAGATTGGTGGAAACATCTCGACAAATGCGGGCGGACTCCGTCTGCTACGGTACGGCTCCCTGCATGGAAGCGTGCTCGGTCTCGAAGTAGTACTACCCGACGGCACCATCTTGGATAACCTTTCCACGCTGAGAAAAGACAACACCGGTGAGTTCGCGACTTTTCTAAATGATGTCGGGTACTTATTGCTCACAAGGATATGACCTCAAACAACTCTTCATTGGCGCCGAGGGCACGCTAGGCGTAGTCACTGGCGTGTCGATTCTTACACCCACTGCTCCACAGGTGGTCAATAACGTGATTTTGGCCCTTCCGACCTTTGAGAATGTGCTTCCCCTCTTCAAATTGGCGCGAGGACATCTTTCAGAGGTTCTTTCGGCCTTTGAATTCATTGACAGAACCGCATACGAACTGGCCGTGAAGCATGGCCAAGGAAAGGGCTTAAGCGACGAAGAGATTGAAGGCGCTCAGTGTTTCGTGCTACTCGAGACTAGTGGTAGCAAAAGGGAGCATGATGAAGAGGTTCGTACTCCGACTATAGACACAAAGTCTTTGATCGATTTTTTGGTTGAAGAAACTCAATATCCTCCTCGAAACGCTTCTTGAGTCTGACTCACCCTTGATCAACACTGGCGTACTCTCCCAATCTCCCGCCCAGTTTGCTTCACTCTGGAGGCTGCGAGAAGGGGTGACAGAGGCTGTTTCAAAAGAGGGGAAACCATACAAGTACGATATATCGGTCCCTCTCTCTTCGTTCAAGGAAGTGGTCGACGCGACAAGAGAGCAGCTGCAGAGAAAAGGCTTGCTGCACGAGAACGCAGTAAAACACGTGCTTGGATACGGACATGTCGGTGACGGTGAGCTCCGGGTTAACTATTGCAAGTCCATGCTGACCGTCTTCATCCGCCGGCAGGTAACCTACATCTCAACATCGTGGCAGCGGCGTATACTCCAGAGATCGAAGCTGCTCTGGAACCTTTTGTCTATGAGCTTGTTGGTGAGTGACAAGAATGTGCAACATTCTCTGGTACTTGTAAGCTAATGTCCTTTGCTAGCCTCTTACAGGGGATCGATTTCTGCCGAGCACGGGATTGGGGCCATGAAGACCCACGCCCTCCACTACTCAAAATCCGCGGTTGCCATCGATATGATGAGACGGATTAAACAAATATTTGATCCTCACGGCATTATGAATCCGGGGAAAGTACTGGAATAGTGTTAGGGTAGTTAGGACCATCATAGTGCTTAATCTTTATATTATTACCTTTGCTTACAAGGTCTCTTAGACCACCGAAATGAAGCCAATTTTTTGTTGCCTCAAGGCGTCTTTGTACTTAGTAAGCATATTGCTGGTAACTGCACCTTCGTTCGCCCCCCAACCTCATAATAAAGCCAGATCCCCTTTCTGCTGTAAAGTCAGCATGCCCACTGGCACTGCCCTTGTGGCTACTCACTCTGCGCCCCTCAAAACCGTTAACTTCGAAAATGCTGCGACAACCCTGGCATCTCAGTGCGCCACCATGCCACCGCACTTGTACTCTATACCCTGCTCGCATGCCAAATGCCACCACTTGTCTTGCTTATTCCTTTGTCTTCGACTCGGTACCTTGCTGTGTTACCTCGTGCAGCGCTTATTTCTTTGTGCCTCGGTCTGCTACGTGCCTCGTGTATCTCACTGTCCATGCCCGGTTCCTCAAAGACGACATCTCGAACACCGAGCTCATTTGTGATCCGACCAATTGGGTGTGGCCCCGATATCTTACCTTTCCCGTCAACAAACTCAACGACTTGCGATTCTCGTCGAAGCCGTGGATCCGCTACGCTACGGAAGTCGTTCAGTTGGAGCCCATAGGGAGCTATGCGCCGACCGCGACTACGTGACGTCTTGGTCGGTGGTATGGTGGTATTGGTCTGCAGAATCTACCGACCTATACTGCCATACCACTGACCAAGAGGGGTGCCACATATCTCCGGCTGGTCCCAATCTCGCCAGCACAAAGACAGCAACTTCCAGTCGGACAAGCACGTGTCGGGATAATTTCCGCGCCGACGTGGAGGAGCGGGATGGTGCAAGTTGCGTGTTGACAGAATTAATGCCTGATGTTTGCAAGGCTGTGCACCTTCCCCACACCAAATGCGACACAAAATAAGACTGCTGGTACGATGTTATCCTCGTTGACAATTTCATCAGCAGCAGTACATCGAGACGTTCACCCCATGCCATGTTGAGACTCCAGCGGCAACAATATTATACGAGACATCGACAACTTTTGCAATAGTCTTTCCTCAGTACAATCCCACACCACGTATTGGGTCAACATGTTGCATTCTGGAAGGTGCGTCTGTTCGATCTGGACTCGCTCGAAGGCTGACGGGAGCAGACACCGAACTTTGTCATTGACACGACTGATGTCGACCCCACTGCAGACAGAACGGAAGAAAGGTTTACAGCCCAACTCTTTGGCCCTGCCTGATCACGTTCTCTGGAGCCGCATGCCGCACGCTCTGGATCGGCAATCCGGTTCCCTCGCGATATGTCCAAGTGGGCCCACGAATGCAGCGCACGCAGATGACAAACGCCAACGCGATGACGCTGATGCGGACAAAGAGAACTCTAATGAGCAGAAAGCAGCGCGACATACACGGTTCCATTGACACCTATGCTGTGCTTATGATGTATCCGATTATGATGATGCGATGAGAGAAAGTGAGTAAGTACGTGAAAGAGGGTGAGGAGGCGGCGGCGGCGGCGGCAGAGCACAGATGGCTGGACGAGAAAGCCAATTCTTGGCACCTCTAACGGTCGTTGGTATTTATAGTCTTGTGGTGTACCAGTACTTACAACGGAATATAACAGTATACGCGTTCTATTCCGATTGATTCCGGGGTGTGGCTGCACCTAACCTTATTCTAGCTCCGACACAACCCCCAACCCCATTACGAGTGTTGCCGCCATTGCCCCCTCGAAGCCCAGATGGTACAGTCCTCGTTTCCTCATGTACAATCCGTGATTAATACCCAGCGAACCATTATCAGCCTATATTTCAAGATACAAATGGGATAGCCCTCAAGTTTTTCATACAAAAGGACCTGCCCACTGAGCTGCAGGCGGAGCTTTGCGAGACGATCACAGTGGGAAACACACATGCCCTTTCTCCAGCGTCTACGTGCTCAATCTACCCCTTCCGCAGTCTCTCGGTGGACGTGTTGAGGCTAAGGTCCCGCGACAGGGTTTTGTCCTGATCCAACCGAACACTAACGAGGCGGAACGCCTCAAACTGTGCTGGGACAGTCCGGATCGGCCGGATAGGCACTTTGTTCCCTACACTTACGTGGAGGCGTGTAAGATTGCTGGGATCTTGTTGAAACAGATTTTTGTGGAGAATGGAGAAGCCATCAAGTTTCACATTGATTCAAGTATTGCTAATATAAACGCCCGTGCAGCTCTCAGTGCCAGGATCATGGTCAGCTGTTTTTGTTGTGTATGTAATCGAATGGCTATTGACAGACTCACTCTAGCACTCTGGAGGGGATCCCAACGCGTCTGCTCAGACGGCACGTGTGATTCTTGCGGATCCAAACACCGAGGTCTTTCAGCATCTAGTGAAGAGCTATCAGGGAGTTCCTGGCAAATATGTCGAATCTTATTTATGGGTCAAGAAGTGTGTCGAAAAGGGCGCCGTGGTATATACACCACTTGTTTATAAAAATCCTGGCGGTAGACGACCGGGAGAAGAGTGAGTTGCACGTACGTTTGGAAAGCCAATGCGGACTGACTTCATTCGCAGGAGGACTCAATTTACAGAAGAAGATGAAGAGCACCTCTGTAATTGGATCGCTGCTAAGATTCCTTACAAGGAGACGGGTGGTAGGACAGGAAACAGGCTCTACCAGCAACTTTGCGATATGGTAGGTCGCCCCATCTGGTATCCTGGCTTCCTTTGTCTAAGGTGGATGCAGGCAAGCGACCCAGAATATGCATGGGTCAAACGCCATACATGGCAGTCCTGGCGCGAGCGATACAAAAAGAATTCGCAGCGTTTGGATGCAATGATTCAGGCTATCGTCGAACAGAAAAAGCCTCCCCTAGGCGAGAAAGGCCAGTACGGTTACGTGCGTAAGCCTGAAGAGAAACCAAAGAGGGGCAGGAAGCGCAAGGACGATGGTTCGAGCGTTGGCCCATCCAATGACGATGACTTTCTCCAAGCCGGACCTTCCCATTCAATGGCCATGGCGATGCACATCTCCCTAACTGCCCAAGACGGCCATCCTCATTCTGGTGTACCAGTTCCCCCAGACATATATCAACAAACCCACCCACATCTACACAGCCTCCCACCCCATGTGAACCAGATGCAAACACCAGCGACTAGTTCCATGGGCCTGGGTGTTACTCAAGATAGCGTACTGGCCGTGCGAAGGAGTCCTGCTGAAGAAGAGATGGAGGACGAAGAAGCTGAATGGGAGGTTAAGGTGGGCAACGATCCACCTCCTGTGTGGGGAAAGCGCAAGGCCAGCGAACTTCCCAATGAAAATGGGAAAAGGGCCAGAGTGAAGTGCGCGCTACCCCTTCTGTTTTCCCGGGGTAAAACACTAATCAATGCACCCAGGGAGGAAAGTAACAGTCGACCGCCTCCTGGCGGTATTCAGCCAGATGGTTCAATCCTTCACGTTGTGGATCAAAGTATCTTGGATATTGCACGTGAATTCCGTTTTACCGTCGAAGAGGTCCAGGAGTACTACGATCGCTGTGGTGCCATGGACCGGACGAGAGCACGCTTTAAAAAGATGCGTGACACGTTATCGGCACTAGCAGACGATTCGGACCATGTTGCGTAACTCCGTCGGTGGGATTACATGCCTGCACGTTCCTTCACTTGTGTCCGTGTTGAGGCGCAGTACTGTACTAGTCATGTACCACCCGCCCGATCTACTCCTTTTTATTATCGTTTTAAGCACGTGTAAGTACGTACAGTAAATTAAGTTACGAGATGAGCCATTGGCATATCGCTATGCGTAGGTATCAGAGACCTCGAAGCCAAGCGTATCATCCACCAAGCCCGATACCACGCTATTCCACATCCGTGAGCAATTTATGGCCTGCAACTCGAGCAGGAGCTGGGGGCGAACTGAAAGGTTTTCGTCGTCTGAAAAAATAAATTTAGTAACAAGGTGCGAGATACCAGGATCGCGCACCTTTCTCCCGCAGCCGCAGATGGGAATGAGCTGAACATGTCCGGGTGCTTGGGTACCGGAGCCTCACTACGATAAGCACTCAGTCGATGACCCATGAGTTGTCTAGCGGAGACTTACGAGAAGTATGGATGTTGCAACGCCTCATCCGCAGATATTCTCCTCTCAGGGTCGTATGTTAGGAGAGACGAAAGCAGATCGATCCCTGCTACTGTCAAAAACGGAAACTTCTGGCGGAATTGATGAGGTTGGGGCGATGGCAAGCTGATGGTTTTCGCCAATGGGAGACTAGAGTATTCAGGCCACGAATCGTTTGTTGGCGGGCCCAGGAGCTTGTATATCATGGAAATGAGCTCAATCTCGGCTTTGGCCTGAAACAGCGGCTCCTTCAACAAAAGTTCGGCAAATATACACCCAGCAGACCACATGTCGACGGCCGTTGAGTAGGTTTTTGCCCCTAGCAGAATTTCAGGAGCCCTGTATTTCGCAATCGCGTGAGATGCAAGAGGGACCTTTAGCGAGCACACACACCGATACCAAAGCGTGACAACTAGCTGCGTCATCCCCCCAACACCGACCGGGTCTCCATATCGCCTTGCAAGACCGAAGTCAGCGACCTTGATCGTACCCCGATTATTCATGAGGAGGTTACTTGTTTTCAAGTCGCGGTGCAGAATCCAGTTAGAATGACAATGGGAAACGGCAGACAAAAGTTGGAGCATGAGCGTTTTGATTTCGGATTGCAAGAATGGGGAAGGCATGAGGGCCAGAAGAGTCTTCAGGTCGTGTTCGATAAAGTCCATTACGATAAACACTCTGCGTAGAACCGGCTGACGTCAACCCGAGACGCGTGCTAATCCTGCAGAGCGTACTGAGTGAGTGTTTCGCCCACGACTATCTCGCGGATGCCGACGACATTCTCATGTCGGCATACCATGAGGGCGTTTATTTCGCGGAGGGCAGTGATGGGGAAGCCATACTTCTCCTCATCAAGCTTCAGCTTTTTCAGGGCGACGATGTCGCCTGTTTGTTTATCTCTGGCGCGAAAGACGACACCATAAGAACCTTCTTCTATTGAGTTGAGCTTTTCGTAAGAGTAGACGGAGCGAGAAGATGTAAGAGGAGGATGGTGAGTCCTTGGCGGAACGAATACACTTGGTACGGGTCTCTTTGGCGACTTGTTCATGGAAGTTAAGACGTCTGCATGGTGCACCGCTTTTTGACGGCGTTTTAGAGGTGGTTGAGGCGCGACAACAAGTTCACTGTCTTCTTGGTCGTCCCATTTTGTCCTTTTCGCGGAGGCCATCGAAGAGCCTGCGGAGTCGCACGGTCCGGCAACTCCGGCAGAACCTCTGATAGGTACGGCATCAGCGCGTCAGCCTCGGGTTGGGTTGCTTTCCAGCAGTGAGCCTGAGGCGACACATGGGCTCCGCATACATGTTTTCGTTACAGCCTACGTTCACTCAAGGTTTCATCTTGGGGCAGTTCTCAATCCTTGCGCTTCTCGCTGTCGTCCTAAAATACTTATTCTTTGACACCGAACACTCACAAAAAGTACCTGTCTATGCGGAACGCGATCCTCCTGTGTTGCAACCTACTCTTCCTTCCGCACGTGTGGACGAGAATTCTGTGCAGATCGAGTCAGAGTCGACAGAGTGGCTCAACACACTCCTTCACCAGGAAAGTACATGTAATGCCCGCGCTTCTGTACTTTTGTGCTAACGCTAACTCTGCATTTACAATCAGGTCGCAGATGTCTATCGTTCCAAGCTGAGGGACGACCTCCAAGGCGTTGAAGGGGATGAAATTCTGCGTAGTCGTGTTGAGGACTATGTCAATCGCATGAGGCCTTCTGGAGTCTTGGTCAGTTCTTTCCTGAAATTCTCATGCCAGAGATGCCCGACGCCAAACACCCTGCCACAAGGACCGGATACAGGTTCACTCCGTGAACCTTGGCGTTTCTGCTCCTCAGCTTTCTAAAGCTCGCTCCAGACCTGTTGCAGGCGCAGGCTCACTCGAGCATGTACGTTCTCCCCCGTGGTCCTGTCATGTGACGGCTTACTTCGCGTATAGAGCGAGTTTGACCTGACGTACAAGGAGAATGTCTCTATCTCATTGTCAACCGCATACCTTTTCAACTACCCGACGATTGGTTTTGCCCGCTTACCGGTCTCTGTCACGATCTCGTTGTCTGTGTTCTCTTCTCATGTAAGTCTTTTTAGCATATCGTGTGTCTCCTTTCTCAAGCCCCGCAGGTGCTCATCATCCCACCTACACCTTCCTCTCCTGCACCTGCACTCACATTTACAATGCTTCCGAATTTCACGTTAGACCTGAAGTCAACATCCCTGCTAGGGAGCCGTGCGAAATTGGCAGATGTTCCTAAACTGCATGAACTGATTGATAGTCAAATCAGACGTGCTCTTATCCAGCGGGGAACTTTGAGAATTGTACTTCCTTTCCAATGAGGACATGGGGGCGTTGGAAAGAGAATTTAGCCCTGCTTGAGCAAGCCTCCAGCCTAGAGATTAGATTATGACCTACTATCCATAAAGTAGAGTGGTATTGTGACCTCTCATATCACAGCTCATGTTGTTTGGAAACCCCGTGAGCGAAGTGAAGTGCACAGCGATGCGATTTTTCATTAGAAAAACGACAATTCTGTTTTGGCCGGCATCATCAGCTTGATTGGCATTCCCAATGCCAAAAGGTATAGAGCTACACTCGGTTATGATAATTCCATGAAATTGTCGATAGCATGACGTAATTAAATTGGCATTCCCACAGTGCAAAATGGATCGGGTTTTACACCAAATGGAGCGACAATCCCTTCGTTCTCCATAGTTCTGCTCCATCCATGGCTTCATTGACATCCAGCATCGTTTTCGATGACATTTTTTCTATTCAGATGATCAACCCTGAGGGTAAAAAGTTTGACAGAGGTATGTTGTAAGACACAGTCACCCACGCCCGCACCTACCAGGACTGCACAGTTTCACGACTCCATGCCAAGTCCAAAAATTATGGCATGGAGCTGACATTAGACTATAACTCTGAGATATTTCCCCTGAATGTTGGCCAGGACGTAGCCCTAGCTTTGGCAAGCTCATTGACGCGCGGTCCTGCGGGCTCGCAGGACGCAACCGACGAAGACGATAGGTACCGTGACGTCTGGAGACCCGACAGTAAGGGTCGGCGAGGGTTAGAAGATGACTATGGCTATGTGATGTATGGAAGGGTATATCGCTTCGACCCCGGAACTGGGGAGGTCGTGTATGTCCCTTCAGTTTTCATCTGCCGCACTGCTATAGACGCACCACACGTCCTTTCAGGACCGCATACGCATCGTTTGGCGGGCTTCTCATGTCTTTGACGGGATCCTTCCGTCATATGACGAACATAGTGCTCGGGGACCCAGTGTTTCTGTTAATGCGAAAATAGTCTCGTCTGGCCATCTCCTGGCTCCAGACACTTATCGTAGAATCAGCGTATCTCTACCCTACACGTATACTTTGACGACCTTCCGCGCTGCTACAGACCTCATTCGCAGGTGGATTAGCTGGGACCAGACTGCGTTCGTAAAAGTACTTGATGACTCGGGACTGCATGCATTTGGGTGTCAGGCTCCCACGTAGAATAATGACTTCATTTAACTATGGTCATACACTACCCTTTACACCTCTTCCTCTGGGTCCCCAATACCACTCTGGAGAATTGCGAATGTCGTTTCCGATTCCGGCAGACAAGGCGAGTCATAAATTCTGCAGATTCGTGTATTCGCGCGGCCCTTCTTGAGCTGCAGGCTGAGTAAGAAGTTCCATTAGAATCATTCCTTAACTCTGGGGAAAGGTGAACACGCACCGCGTCGTAGAAGCATGCGCCAAGATATTGCCGCCGATCGGCTTTTTCTCGTTGGATGCGTACGGTCCAGCGGTGGCATCCGGGCTCGACATAACCTGGTTGGAAAATACAACAGCGATGCCAAACTAAACCACGAAGTGAGGGAATTGCAATAAACTGCACATGTCTCACGAACCTCATCAGCTAGTCTTTGTAGGGTTCGAAGGAATTTAGAAAGGTGGGCCTGTCGAGCCGCAAGTTCTCCGCGACCTATGTAGTCACTACGGTATAGTGCTGTCGCTGAGTCTACGATTAATAGGCAAAACCTTGGCAGCCAGCGTCAGTTCGAGAATGCTCGAGTGTATTATATACCAACCTAGACTCAGACATCAGAGCGCTGGCAGCTGTGAGGAGCTGGTGCTGATGGTCTGCATTGTAAGCTCTTGCATACGCTACGTTATCAAGAACTTCTTCTCCGTTCAGGCCGTAACGTTCTGCAACGGCAAGGAGGCGAACAGGCCGGAAGGTACCTTCGGTGTCGATATACAGACATTTCCCTTCCCCTCCGCCCATGTCGACCGGTAACTGACAGGTGACGGCAAGAGTATGGCACAGCTGAGATTTTCCTGTCCTGAATTCCCCAAAAAGCTCGGTGATTGAGCCTGTCTCCATACCGCCTGTATACTGAGGTGTCACAAAGAACCCTCTCAATCACGAGATCATCCACGTACCTCCCAAGAGGGTATCAAGATTCTTAGAGCCCGTTGTGATATGGACGAGCTCAGATCTCCGTGCATGCACCTCGGTGGCACTTTGAAATCCCAAAGGGACGATCTTCTGAGCTATGAGACGGTAAACCATTGCAAGGGCGTGGCATCAACCGAAACCCACCTTCTGCAAGAATCTTCTCGGCTTTCTGCTCGGATATACCTTTAATACTTATGAGGTTCTTCTTGGGGGTGTATGCGACAGCCTCGACGGTGTGAAAGCCTGCATCTGTCAGCTTCTTTATGTCTTGGGTATGTATGCCAGCCTCCTGAAGCTTCTCAACAAGCAAAGGCCCGGAGACTTGATACCCCTCCTCCTCTTCCCGCGCCGCTTGGGAATCTTGAGAAGGATGTGACATTGAGGAGCAAGGTACAGTACAGTACAATAATAGATAACTTAGCCCTCGTTGGCCCGAAAAGCAGACCACGCTTTGGTCACGTGGTCGCGTCACGGAAGTAAGAAGAGATGAGACGGCCCTCGCACTGTAGTTATTTAATGTATGGTACGCGTAAAGTAATTATATGGTGTGTGTGATGTTTCTGGTATCTACCTTGCTTTTGGTGAGTTGGTGTTCAAACCATTGCACAGCCTCTACATCCAAGACCACCTGCGGCCATTTCACTAAATCGTATACCCCTACCTGCTGTGCCGTCATCGCGCCAATCTTGTACAAGTTTTCGGTCGATCGCTTTAATCCGGAGGGAACAACATCCTTCCCTGTGACGAACAGCGTCTTTTGGTCCCATCCTAACTCGTCCAACCTCCGGACCATGTCCTTAGTCTTTGTACCAGGCCAGTCGAGACTCTCGACGATTCTCATGTTGTGCTCCTTGACTCTCGCACTGAGTGCGACGCGCATGCCCATCTGAATGACCTTGCGTGGCAACTTGGTAGAAAAATCTCTAGGCTTGGGGCCAAAGGCAACGCCACCTCCACGTAGCATGGGGCTTTGTCCGTCACCAAGACGCGCCTTTCCAGAGCCTTTCTGAGGGCGGATCTTCCGTCCCGATCCACGGACTTCTCCACGTGTCTTAGTATTTGCAGAGCCTTGACGGAGCGAATCGAGATGATGCACAACACAGAGATGAAGAATATCGCGCCGAAGGGGGTGAGAAAATACAGTGGGATCAAGCTCTGCAACTTGATCGGATGAATGTGCAGCGTGCTTCGAGCGTGTCAGAGATGAAAGAGGAATGTAGACTGGGTGTCGGAGGGGCGAGCCTGTGAAAGGCATAATTTATAAGATGTACACACCCTTCACCAAGACGATTACCTTGTACAGAATTCGACGATTCGCCAGGTGTTTGCAAGGGTGGGACCATGACGGTGGTGCTCACAACATGGCTATGGCCGTCATTTACCGTAGTGGCTGTCACGTAGGTTCGAAAGGCCCGGGTTCGTAACTGGAGAGTAAAAAAGAAATAAGACCTCAGAAAACCAATCAGACAAGCCATCCTTACGGTGCCTAATCTAGCAGCGCCGAGTGCCAGCGAGAGCATGTTCGGGAAACGGATACCAGTGGTAGCTTGAGGCCAGGGTCAGAACACGGGTGGTGAATTATATAATCAAGCGGCACATGGCCAAGCCGGTTTATTGGTCCAACCATCCGACCGTCAACGAAACAACACCAAGGACGCCGTCAACGACCTCAAGAGAGGTAAGTCTCATCTAAATTCTTGCCCAACTTGTGCTTTGTCGTCATCTGTGTGCATTGCCACGACTTTGATGTCGGTTTGTGTTCATGCTGGCAGTGGATGCCATTGAAGTGTTTTGGATGACCCCAGCTTCCCGTCAACAGGATTGTGTTGACTGATCCCCTTTGTCTTTTTAGATTAATATTGCCAGGCCTGGTTGACATTCTACAAAATGGCATCTACCATCAAGGCCGTGCAGACTTTCGGAAAAAAGAAGGTGCGTTTTGATTGAATGCCTCAACCCGCGCAATATGTGTACGCTCCCTGACCCCTTCCAGACCGCGACTGCGGTTGCTCATGCCCGTGAAGGAAAAGGCTTGATCCGTATCAATGGGTCACCTATCAACCTTGTCCAACCGGAGATTTTACGGTTCAAGGTTTACGAACCTGTCCTCGTCGTTGGAGAAGATTCGTTCGCCAATATCGACATCCGTGTGCGTGTCAAAGGTGGTGGACATACTTCTCAGATTTATGCGATCCGCCAAGCTATTGCCAAAGCTGTTGTTGCATACTACGCAAAATACGTCGATGCATTCAGCGCAATTGAGTTGAAGAAGAAGCTTGTGGCATATGATAGGACACTCCTCATCGCAGACCCCCGACGGATGGAGCCAAAGAAATTCGGTGGTGCTGGTGCTCGTGCGCGCAGGCAAAAGAGGTGTGTTCTACAGATTTTTCCAAGATTTACGGTAACAAATCTGTCTGTTCAGTTACCGGTGATGGGCTTGCTATTTTGTTGTACGTTTACATCACCGCATGTCGCATTTTCCCCCCTTCTCCAATATGCCACGATTCTGTTCAATGTCTACGCCGCTATTCAATGAACTATATCGCCGCTATAATCCGGTCGTACCTTGCGATCTTTGTTTGAGAACTATATCCTCCAACATGATTTGATGAGAAACCATTGATTCTTAGCGATGAAGCGGTACCGCAAGTACCACAGTAGCAACCACGACAAGGGACAGACGGCAAACGAATCACAACTCTGGAGTCAGTATGCCATCTCCTATGCTCGAAAACGCGTGGTCCGTGCAGGGAGCACCCGACCAGTTTGCCCCCAAGGAACCAGGTGAATGCAAGCACACGAACATGCTGCTGGTCCAGCAAATGTGGTCGGAACAATAATACTAGCAACTGCAGCGACAGCAGGCTTAACAATGCCAACCGGTAAAGACTTAGCGGAATCAGTAGCGCACCGTGCTGGAGATGCAACATGTGCCGGTTGCTGCATTCGTTGATGACAGTGATGGATCTACATAGCTGGTAGGATCAGCGGCCCTGGTAGGACCTGGTTCGGTAATGGTGGGATCTCGATGAACGGCACGCATTGACTCCGACCTGTGCCATGTTGATTTTGAGGGACTCGGCGCGAACATAGGCTTGAATGGCGATGGCAGTGAGGCATGAATGGTGATAGGGGTGGAATGAAGGTGGGCAGATTCTGATCATTCATACGTCACAACAGCAAAAGCGGCTACGACGAGGCCAATGATGATCTTCACCTCTCTGGTAATGTATTATGTATACCTCTTGCGTCACTGGGGTCATGTAACTTACTGCGCGAATGTATTATATATTCCATAGAGAAGTAACGGACGCCGAAATGTAGGAAATGCAATACTGGCATGAATGAGCGCAAGTAAAATATGTGAGTTAAAGATAAGCAAGCGCATTAATGTAAACCCCCTTGTTGCTTAATGTCTACCGCTCGATGCTTCGTTTTTTGCGTGTCCTTCCTTCATACTCGTCTTCGTCAGCAAGGAATAGTAGCTTGCGCTTGTGTGGAACAGCGATTGATTCGCCAGTCTTGAGAGATGGTCGTGAGGCGTCTAGTTGATACACCCCAGTCGACTTGATATCCGCCCCCAATGAAGGGTCAAATATCAGAATACCGTCGGGAGTATTGATAACGCGGAATGGGGGGTGCTCATCTTCGAGCGTTACGAGAGCTCCGCTTGGGGAGACGGGTTGCGAGTCGACCCAGCTCCCATAAGATGTATCGGTGCTCAAAAGGCTACTGTCAGAAGACGAATCCAGGGCGTAGTCAAGTTGGGGGAGAAGCTGGTCATGGGTCTCAGATTCTTCTACTTGCGGACATGAAGAAGAATGGTTAGATGAAGCATGGCCTGGGGGTGGTGCTTGTGATGGTGTCACAAACGACGTCGATATACACGACGAGGGTGGCAGTTCATTTGGGAGAGCAGCATTGCTGGAGGAGTGTTCAGGAAATCGTGACACTTGAGTGGTATCCAAGGGAATGGCTACCGAGCGTGGTGCGGGGGACGTATCGGACGCCAGATACGATGGGATACCAGGCCCAAGCGAGGGCAGTGAGGTTAAGCTAGCACTAGCGACAGGGTTCCCTTGTTCCGAACCTGAAATGAGATGCACAGCAGGGAACCGTTCCTCCGTGTTCGTTATGCTTGATTTCAAGCAGGGTCGTTTGTAAGGGGGGGCACATTCAACGTCGTCATCGGAATTGCAATCGTATTCGGGCCGTTTTCCTTTCCGAGCCGAATGGGAATGGGATGGAGAAGGTAGTGACTGGATGTCGCTATCGTCCACCTGCCCAGAGCGATCCTGTGCCAAGGGGATCCTGGAGATTGCACTGGTTTGAAGCTGTTCCTCCGCTGAATCATGATTGAGTAAGTCGTCTGCACTCAATGGGTTATCGGTCAGAATCCAGGATACAGGATGTATTGAGAGATTCGGAGCATTGGGGACGTAGAAGGGGAGTGTAGGCGAGCGGAGGTCCTCAATGGTACTTGCGTCCCATTGTCGAAGAGTAGTCTCAGGTATAGGTAACTAATGTACACAGATCAGCATCAACCACAGATGAGCCGTGAGGGCCAAAGAAAGCGTACGGGGGCAGTGACTCCTTCAGGAGCGCTCAGTCTGGTCGCAGAGCGGTGCTCCCCCGCAAGTCGATATTCAGTCTCGCGGGCGTCTTGGTAATCGAGAAGGAACTTGACTTGGCGCATTTCGAGTTGAAAGTCATAAGTACTGCAGCCACTCAGCCCTATCTTCGTGGCCGGTGGAAGGCACGATGCGTGTCTAAAATTGATAATCGTAGCCTTCCCGTCACGACCTGTATTGGACACCCGATCAGAGAGGGATGATGGTCGTGCCGCAGCCATAACGAACCTATAAGCATATGCCTTAAAGCGACATCACGGTGGAGAACTCCACGAGCGTGGATCTGGGCATATGCCTCGACTATCGCACACTTTTCATCGGTCGAGAGCCACCTGTCCGCCACTCGCCACGCGTGCGGGTGCGGAGGTTCCATTGCCATGTTTGCAAGACCTTCAGACGTGTCAAAGACGCCAATGATGCTAGGGACGCAGAGTCCCTGAAGTGGACGCAAATGAAGCGGGTGACCGTATAGATAAAGCTATAGAGTGAGACGTTCAGTTCAAGATGCAGCCCCTGTGGTGAAAACGGTACCTCTTTGTGGAACCCATCCCAGATGTTCCATCTGGACGAAAAAAGAAAGAGTCAACACCAAGCTATAAAAATGAGTGGAACATTCACATCTTGGATACTATCGCGATGGCTTGGGCACCAAGAGAGACTTTTCTGAGATAACACGTGGTGGCCCTTCCGGCTAAAGTGAAACATTAGGGAGAGCCAAAACTTGGCCTCAAACAAATGCTCACCTCGTAGCATAACACCTTTCCCGAGACATCGCAGTTTCCGGCCGAAAACCCGGGAGTATCTTCCATGCGGCACATACAAGTGATCGAGACAAGATGAGACATCTACCTTTTCTTCGCCATCCATGATCAGAGATGTCTCCAGTGTTTCCGGTAAGGCAGATGTGGATGTCGCCAGCGGCATCGGGGTAAAAATATGTAGGAGGGTTGTGTGAACGTCGAGCTGTAGCCATTAGGGATATATGACGGTGATGACTAGCTGCGTCGTCAAGCAAAGGACTTCGGGCGCGTAGCGCAAGAACGATAGACTCATTGTTGTGTTGGCCAGTCTAACGGAAAGGGCGAGATAATAGTAGCTATTGACCGTTTAACAATTAGACAATAGCACAGCGGGCCGTATAGACCGCTGGAGGTCGTCACGGTGTTCATACCGTACCCATCCGAACCGAATCACCCTGATCCTTTTGTCCATGGCTGAGAATCCCCTTACACTTACGCAAACGAGTGAACAATCCCCAAGCATCTTCGTTGACGCTTCCGGATCTCCACTTTTGATTTATCTTGATGTGAACCCTGACATCCTCTCCAGGCCCAGGCTCATTCGCCTCCTTCGTGTCGGTGTAGTCATCCCAAGTCTCATGCACGCCCCGAATGCCTCACGCTTGCCATATGACTTTTGCAGACATCGGGCGCTGATATATGCCACAACCCTTCAGATGCTTCTATCCTTCTTATCAACTCAGAGACCGAATCCGGTTGCAAGGTTGTGCACGATTGGTGCGAGGACACGGACAAGACAGTTCTAAAGTATGGATGGATTCAGGCTTGTATTCGAGCAGGCCGTCCACTTCTCGAAGCGGATGAATGGGGAGGATTTCACGTCCCACACACAAGTGAGTGTATATACAGTGAAGATGAGGGCGACGAGGATATGGAAGACGGACGCAGTGGCTCACGGTAAGTCCTCTTCGGCCTATTTACAAGTCCTTTGCCAACGCTCCGACCCACCTCCGCTGAAAGGGTAATCCCTTCAACTCCTTCCCCTAGGAATAAAGCATCACTAAACCCTAGTCGTTCGAGACCTGCTCAGCCTTCTTCAACCGAGCCAAGTGTTAAGCTTAACACATCTAGCCTCCCCTCCACCTCGTCCAGCCGTTATCCATCGAGAACTCTGCCTGCTCGGTATCCTTCGTCCAGGTTAGCCTCCTCCACTGCGTCATCACCATCTCCGAGGGCTGCAACGGGAATCAGCACCCAAGTTACTCCCATGCGTCGTCAACCCACCCCTGCCATCCCTAAACATACACACCCGAATTCTGTGTCACCTCAGCAAAGCTCTGCGCCCCAATCCCACTCATTCGCTCAACCAGCCCATACGTCACCTCTGGCGCTTTTCCCATCACATGCACCCGGGCCATCCATGTCGCAGGACATTCCTATCGCCATGAGCTACTCTGGGCCACAGCAGCCTTTTTCTACAGACTCAACGAACCTATTTCATGCATTGAATCCCGCATCTCTGCTTCAACAGAACGCTACCGCTCAGACTTTGGCCCGTTTGGTTGAAACTGTCATTGCGGTTGCGCAGGGACAGGGCATAGACACTGCTATTATTCAGAATTATCTTGCCACCTTACCTATGTCCTCGTCGCTCATTCAGCCGTCTCCTCCACCTCATGTACCGGACCTTACCTCTCACCGCCTGGAAGAATCACCAGGGTCTTCTGTTTCTGGCCCGTCTCCTGAGGACGTGGGCCTGTCGTACGAACCGTCTTTACCGGCAAAAAGGAGACGAACCTCCCCTAAACCACCTCCCCAAGCCAAGAAGGCTACTTCCAGTCCACGACAGAAACCATCGAGAGTGGCCCACGAACCCCCTCAGCCAACACGAAGCATCTTTTCTATGAAAAACGGTCAACCTATCCTGGTATTTGTACAGATTGATACCCGAGGGCGGCACGGAATTGTGCATCTTATAAAGGTTAGTCTTCCAAGTATTGTGTCCACGGCATAACGCAAATGCCTTGCAGAAAAACGGCGGACAAATTACGGCGGACATCCCCAGAGCAACCTTCGTTATCCTGAATCCACGTTCCGTCTCCTATGCTGATTTGAGACAAGAGGCCGAAGATTCTGAGAAGATGATAGTGCGCATCGCGTTCATCACAGATAGCATTGAGCAAGGTCACCTTGTGGATCCGAATGATTACTTGCTGGAAGACGCTAGCTCGCCGAGGAAGCGCAAGCGGGGCGGTCGTCGTGACACTGGCAAGCGTTCACCGGAGAATAATCATGAGCCGTCCGAAACACAAACTTCTGACACAGTCGTGGATGCTCCTTCATCCATACCTTCACGTAGGCGTTCCGCGACTCCTGAACCCCCCGCAGCAGTACAATCGAAGGGTGGCTACAAATATACACCTGCGGAAATGACATACAGCTGGGCCCTGATTCGCCGTATTATAATTAAGGACAGGCAGGCCAACAAAATGACTGTGATCAAGGCCCTACATAAAAAGGTGTGTCACGCATGCGCTTCCATTTTGGCAGTACGTCCTACTTACGCCGCCGGTTGAAGATGCCACATCACTCTCCGGCCTCATGGTCGTCCATGTTGACCAGGCAGAAGGAGATGTACGAGGCTATCAGGGAGGAGGCCCTTCGTTCTACCCCTACGTCTGAAGCACATTCACCTAATGCACAGCAGCTTCAAGACGTTCATCTTTCTCTGGGCGAGCCTAGTGATGCAGAAATGGATGAGGCTTATCAGGAAGCAGAGGTGCTTGAAGAGCTCCAAGTCGGGGCGTCCCTGATCCCAGCCGAGGAGGAGTCCATGCATGACGACGAGCATCGGCAATCGTCACTCGCAGACGTGGACAAGGACGAGAATAAATTGGACGCATACTCACGCGATTTTGAAGCCCTCGTTGAGTTCCTAGCATCTGCGGACGCTGACGGGGGGGGCGAGGATGAGATTTTTGAACGACTAGCGGCAAAGGTCGTGCTTATTAGAACTGTCTTTCCGATTGATGAAGCATCTGATCATTCAGTCACAGAACGCTTGCATGACTGCCCCGAGTTGGCCCGACTTTCTGGAGCAACATGCAGCCGCCGTGGCGGAAGAAGTCGAGCGGAGGTACACGACTCAGCAAGTCACGTAATCCGATTGAGAACTTTTCAGCCAAGCAGATGTTTCCAGACAATCTCTATTTGTCAGACGCGAAGGGAGCCCGTAGTATCTACGGATTATACGTCTTGTAGTACCTGCCACGGGCCGATGCTGATACGATACATGACAATGCGGTTGATAGGTGCTGTGCATTTGTAAGAAAACCCCCGCCCTCTCGTAATGATCCTGGAATGCGATACTTCGCCCCAGAAGTCTTGAGCAAAGATGACGCCGTTGAATAGAGCAATAATGTAATAATCATTGAGTAGCCAACGGTGGCGACGATGGGTTTTGCTTAAAGAAACGTTTCTTTTTCTCCTCATATGACAGCACTTCTTCCTCTCCTCGCAGTGATTGACCGGCAATGTCAAACGTCCCTACTGCAGCTCCAATAACTGCGCAGGATGCTACCGCTATGGGTATGGAACGGGCTGCAAGGCGGGTCGATATAAAAGGCTCAGAAGGTGCGAGAGTACGTACCTCTAATACCGGCCAAGAAACCGGCTGCACAACCACCCGCTACGCCATTCAACGCATCCTGCTTTTCTCGTTGGTTTGCAACGATAGACTCGGTGGCAGCGAACGCTGTACCCATGGCAGCTGCGAAACAAATCCATCACCGACTGTCAACTCGAACTTTAGAAGACAGATCGGATAGAACTGACCGAAAAAGCCGATGGTGCCACCCGTTCTTGATAAGAACCCGGATGCACCTTTGGAGTGGGACCCCAGCGCGTTCTGCACGCTGCTGACGAAGGCACCAACCAGGGCAGCTTGCATTCCGACAGTCGCAGAATACTGTAGCGTCTGTCTTGGCTCGAAACTCGGCGTATCTGTTTGTTGATCAGGCAAGTTTGCGGAGGACATGGTCGAACCACGACGAACAGCGTAGGGTAATGTAATACTAGCACCGACAACGGAGCATGTGACGGCCCAAACGACCGGCCCGGCCAGAGTTTACATTTTGGGACGTGTGCCGCCGGTGTATGAACTGAAACTCCGAGTCACTGGCATCTCTTTGATTTGATCGGTCGATTGGTCGCTAACACCTGTCGCCATGGATGACGGTGCGGAGTTACCTTGGTACAGGAGCAATCAAATAGACCCTCCGTTTCGATTGACGACGTGCTTCAAGGTTCGCCAACTGCAGTCCATTATATGTCTTACGACGTTCTTGTTTGATTTTTAGAACCCTCGTGGGCTGGAATACCGCTTTGTGTCCCTGTTTCCGTGGAGCCTCAACTCCTTGCACTCTCTTGCAGAATTCTATTATAGTCACTTTGGTAATGACTGGCCTAGATTCATAGAAACTTATGCGGGCTCGGTCGTCATTGGTAGCACGGAGGAGCTATATCTAGTACGGGCACTGCAGCAGAACGGCAAACAGAAAAAACAGATCCGCCTCGATGCTGTGAGTTCCTGCAGCTTCGGCTAATGCTCAGGTGCAGGGACTTAGTCATGGGTAGGGACTTCGCCCTATCACCGCTGTGGCCTGGGCTCTGAGTGGAGGCTCACCCCTGGATCCTCTACTCGTAATCGCAATGTCAGGTATGCTCTGTGTGTATAGTGTTGGGCGCGGCGAGCCGGTCGGTTTCCTACGGGGTCATGGCGGTGTATGCATTCTACTCTCATCTGGAACCTTCTTAGCTGACCTCGAGATAGCCAATTTCCTGTATCGCTGTTCACCCAAGAATGCCTTCCTACGTTTGCACCACTTCCTCAGATCAGACAGCAAGGATTTACGATCTTGATAGACTTCCTGACGCCTCATCACCGAACCCTTTTTGGCTACCAGGAACTGGCCCCAGCAAGGGCGGTGCACCCCACGGATTACGACCCTCAGAAAAAGAAGTATGGGGCAAGGGGCAGTGTATAGCTATCCTCGTAGGGGGCAGAAGTGGAGGTCATGTCGCGGCTGTAACATGCGCCGCATTCCACCCAACATTTCCCCTCATCGCAACTGGCGGGGTAAAGTTCCAATTGCCGTTGTGGTACGTCTAGCTAAGAGGTGGATGCGTCGTGGCTCGCGCAGATGGACCGCGTGGTCAAAATTTGGCGTCTGCACGATTACAAAGGCGAACTTATCCGTG
>QLOS01001649.1:0-53427 GCA_003313725.1 Russula sp. MG48 | reverse complement strand
TTGGTGCGACTATCTACCCTAAGCAGGTAGTTAGGGGGGGCTGCCTGAAGTGCTTGATCCACCAATGGACTTCCTCTGGATGTGACGCAGTGGGCAACCTCTGCAGCAGAACATGAGGCAAAATAATAACAGACAGGAATGAAGGAGACTCACCCCTCCTAGTGGGTTCAACGCTTCATACTGTGCCCATTCCATCACTAAAGCTTGCCAATAAACGTCAGTTGACACCTTCCGGAAATGGGCGAGCCAGGATGGAAACCATTCGTTCGCATAGAACGAATCAGGAGGGGGCTCAAGGTTTATAAATGGTGAAGATGAACAGCTGTGGTCACAAGCCAAAGGAGCTGCGATGCCTTGAGAAGAGGCTAAAAACAAAAGTTAACAAGTTTTAGGAGAACACAAATGGACACTGACCACGATCCTGGCCCTCTCCCAGCATGGCAAGTCCACCCTCAGCTATTGGAAGCATCTCCAAGTCTGTGGTATTCCGAATTTGTGTCGCAAGATTCTCAGAACTGGCATTGCGGCAGGGGTTGTTGGCAGAAGGTGAAGCTACCTTTGCTGCTGCCTCAGCATCAGCAGATGGTTGGTTTGTGGGTGAGGGGGGCAACCAATGATCCACTAGCCCGAGATCCACAGTAGATTCTCTGCCCGTCATGTTGATAGCGTCAACTGTGAAGTCTCCCGATATCGATGCAGTTTCAATGCGACTGGATGCAGGTGGCTCCTGGTCAACATCCTGGGTTCCTTCATCTAGGCCGCTCATTTCCAGTAGGAGCCTCTTGTTCCTTGCAATCATCTTCACCTTCCTCTCTTCAAATTTACATTGACTGACAGAGGATGTTCCTGAGTTGAACCGGGATTTCACCTTTTTCTTGGGGGGTTTGTCATCTTCGGAATCGGAGACCGTAATGGGTTTGGGTTCAGGAGTGTTCTCCTCCAATCCCACATTGAGGGCTCGAGCAGTACATTCCGCTGGATCTAAACGTCAGCGTCACGTCAGCGTATATCAGACTCCAACTGCCAAAGCCTTTGAGACACCCTCTTACCAAAGGATTCATGCAAAAAGTCATTAAACTTTGACATAAATCTCTTCTCAAAGCGGTTGTTCCCCATGAAGGCTTCAAAAGTCCTTCTGTCCGTTGTCGTACCTTGGTGAATGCTGAAAGGAGGTACGTCCAATATTGAACACTTGATGCTGGTGATTGACTTACGTGAGTGTCATGATTTTCCCTCCCAAATGTGGGTTCGGCCCACCCACGATTACCAAGACATTCCATCCCGTCTGTTTAGCAATGGATTCTGTAGCAACCTGAAGGGTGCAAGGAAGTTTATCGATTGAACTTGTGTCACCAAAGAATATGTTAGTTTTGAGACATTGTAAATCGACTGGAGACCATACCCCTGGAAGGACCTGTTCCTTGTGGCGAGATCAGATGTCTCGCTGTTCCTCATTTTTTGACGGTGTTCCTCAACCTCCTGTCTGACCTTGGCTGTTTCAGCTTCATACAGCTGTTGGGCCAGTTTGTTCCTAATTTCAAAGCGCGTCTTCTCTGGTTTCTGGCCTTCTGAAACCTCGCTCAAGTACGTCTCCCAGGCCTCGTCGATTTTCTCCTTTAGCTTCGTATTTTGGAACTTGTTCAAGTATGCCTGCCAGGGTTGAACGACTTTCACCGGCAGGCTCAATTTCAGCACACCTCTGGTACTGGCACCTGACGAAGAACCTCTGGTGTGATTATGAAACCAGAATAGCACGCGCTGGAACACTGAGGTAAGAATAATACCACTGCGAATCCATCTTAATGAACACTTACACTCTCCACATTTTTCCGTTTGCTTGCCAGTGCCTTCTCAGTGCTTCCTTTAGCATGTCTGATCTCGTCTTTGGTTGGTGCTGGGGTTGGCCATTTTTCATGCCACCTGTTGTAAGTACCCTCAAAGAATGTTCTGGTCGACTTATCCTGCTGAGCCTGGACAAACACAGGAATGAGCCCCTTGAGCCAAGCTCACTGCTCTGTTGTGGTCCATTGTTTTTTGCCCATGAGGTTCCTCGTTGGCGAATTTGGTTCAACATGGCAAAGGGCACAAGCAAGTCACATACAAACAGGTGAATTTCAAATATTTACTCCATTGTTTTTCTCTCCGCCTCTCAACATCCCACCATCTCTCCACCTGCTATGAATTCCTCCCAGCCCAAAATCAATATTACTCCTTGGAAAAAGACGTTCGAGAAACAGCAACAGCTTCTCCTTAAACGTGAGGTTCATAATTAAGACTGTTGATGATTGACTCACCTTTGACAAGGGGAACTACGTGTGAGGGAAGATACCAGTGATGGTCCTGAGACCCCAACCGGTAAAGTTCTCTTTGTTTACATTCTAACAAATCTGATTAGTACTACATGTAGAGGACAAAATCTCCAATGGAAGCTACAACTCCAAGGGAGTTCTTCCAGCGCTCTGTCCCCTGACTCCCACCTCCCCTCAAGTTACTGCTGCTGTAGCAGCCATGAAAGCAACTGTTGCCTCAATTCCCATTCACAGTGTGTGTTATGCTCCCACTTCACCGTACACCTTATTTCTTTTCATTTTTACTGCCTACCATTCTCTACGCTTCACCTATGGACTGCTGGGCCCCTACGGCCCGTGACCCCGTCTATGCTTTCCTATCTCGCGCTGTACGCTTACCACACAGCCTGACAGGCCGTCGGGTCCAACGCGCATTCACTAGTGCTACATCTGCACGCCTCTGCGCATGCGCTGCCTCGGCACCTACTGACTCATACGATACAATGACTCCAAATGACTGTGTACTAGTAGCGGTGTCCTAGGGGCACCATGACTCGTCCTGACTCCCTATGAGTCATCCATACGTGTACTTATATCGTGCTGTGTACCTAGGACAGACCCTAAGTCTGTTCTCTTGTAATCTCAGCTTGTGAACGGTTCCCTTCCTCCCCTTGTGAACCACAACTCCTCTGGTCAATTGCCAGACTTCACGTACCCCCTTGCAGAGCCTTAGTGTATGCTCAAAGGCAAGGGAAAGCTCTCTATCAGACGTCACAAGAGTACGCCTGCACGTGAGAGGTATACAGACCTCTTACCCACAAGCCCGCAGTCGCCAGCATTGCCCATGCCCCCTCCTTCGCCTGTGGAGGTACGCTCACTCGGTGGGCGTGACAGTGTGAGTGACGACTCAGATGCAGATGAAGTCTCCCCTCCCGTTTCACCAGCAACAGGTACACCTGGGCCAGAGACTAACCTCTTACAAAGGACCCACCTCTTATCCTCCAAAGCTATGGCGCCTGTAGTAGGCTTGGTTTTCTAGGTGTTCGCACGCTACTAACCAAGGAACGTTCCAAGATGATAGTAACCAAGCATTGATCTGCATGGCAATGGCTTCGCTCATCGTTTCATCAGCCATGTGTAAACCAGCTCCCCTGGTTTCGCTGTTCACGTCTCCTGGAAAACACCAAAAATACTATGTTGTTTCCGCTGGTAAATGTACTGGGGTATTTGACAGCTGGTTGTACCTTCCTCCTGTTTTCTTATCCCTGTGATTTTTTATCCACTTCAAACAGGCCATATGTTCAAAGCCTCATGTCTGGAGTTAGTGGAAACTGCCAGAAGTCCTATGCGACGTACAATGAGGCCCTCAAGGTCTATCAGGACCTTAAAGCAAATGGCCTCATCAGGGTTGTCAGGAACCATGGGGATGAGAATGTATTTGGGCTGGTTGAGGACACCATGGAGTAGTTTCGTAAATTCACATTGTTAGAATACCTATAGAAATGTTTGTTGTACCATACTGCTGTGCTTAGCCTGGCCTCAGGCCGGGAGCCAGGCTAAGCCAGGTCCAAATAGGCCATGCCACACAAGCCAAAATGCTGGCTTCATGGTGGCTTTGCCCAGCCTACATTTCTGAAGTGCTGTGAGGTTTCTCAGTGACTCAGTGGATAATTCAAGTTCCTGGTCTCTTTGGATGACCATATTTTGACACACGAGAACACTGTGTGAACAGAGAGGCTCAGAATTATATCTTTCCTGATACCCATATTGTGTGCTATATGTATCTATTTGCTTAGACCCGGAGCTGCCCTGCGTGGTTCCGACTCAGAGTGGATGTGCCCCCTGTGTGCATCCAGTGCACTCTTAGTGCACTCTTATTGTGCTCCACTCTGCTACCTCTTGCCGGTAGTCTGCTCCGCTCGCCCACATTCTGTCCAACATACTGCAAGCCTGCAAAGAAAGCAGGGAAAAAGTCGCAAGAGGAACAAAGGCAAGAACTTGAAAGCAAGTGCCTTCGTTAGAAGTTGAGCTTCTGCCAGACAGCCCTGTGATCTGAAGGTTAACTGGGGAAGCAGACTATTGGCCTCTTGTCTGTTTCGTGCTAGGTGAAGAGATGAGGTACCATGTGCTATTAGCGAGTCAAGACAATAAAATACAGCATGTGGGCCATAAAGCCCATTCCTAAGCATCAACCGAAATGCTTCCATATCACTGGCAGGTAGAAACAGAAGAATGTAAACATGGTGCCAGCCCAGAATATACACATATCCTGTGTGCTACAGACCGACGACAACTTTTGACTGACATAGCAGCGTGCGATGCATCATGTGTCAATGCATCTGCATTCTCTTGCTGCTCACGGCAGTGCAGCACATACATCCATCACTTGTTGACTCAGGCCTACTAGGCATAGCACTCTTTTGCCATGTTCGCCAAGAGAAGACAAAGACTAGCACATGGTACATGCCACCCTCACAGCCGTCTGCATCCTCATCCAAAGAACGGGGTTCGCAGAGGGGAGTACGGTTTCATGAGGATTAAGACGGGCAACCGGAACGGCGCTATCTATCAGCCTGAGATGATCAGACTTGAACCTCAAAGCATTGTAGCTACTGGCCACGCTTGGTTTTGAAGTATATATATATATATGCGTAGGAGAATAGATTCAGTCTCATTCCTGTCAAAGCTCAGATGTATAGGCATACAGTATATGTAAATTGCTATCATTGAATGAATCAGTTTTGTACTTAGCCTTGGTACGCACATGAGTCGGACTTTGATTCCGGATTGGGTCTGACTTGGAGTCAGCCACTCAAGCTCGTTCCCTGCTCACTCAATGAACAGTAAGAGGGTCAGCGATAACTCTGACTCCGCTCCACCAGCCACCCAGCATGCTAATAAACGAACACGCTCTTCCACTCCAGCATTTCGTGTGGCGCAGGCACCTACTAGTACAGTTGTAAACCACACTTCACAACTTACCACCATCAGAACAAATGCTCGTGGTCGACGGGGCTACCTGACTGAGAGTCGGCACTTACAATCTGATCCCTTATGTAGCCCTTCTGCATCAGGATTGTCCAACATTTCCTTGGTAGGACTTATAACAACTTATAATGACTTATTTAACACTATAAGTAAACTCAAGTAAAATTTTGATAAGGAAGACCCTACTTGGCCCAAGTAAAATTGACTTGGCACAAGTAGGGTCTTCCTATGAATCAACTTATCTGCACTTATATTTGACTTATCTGCACTTATTGTTTGTCTTATTAACAACTTGGGTTAAGTTGTGCTAAGTGCATTGTTAAGTGATGGAACTAAGTCCAGCAAGTGGTGAAATCAAGTCTGGAAAGTGGTGGGATTAAGTCTGGAAAGTTGCCTTACCAAGTCCAGCAAGGGGTAGAATTAAGTCTAGAAAGTGACAGAATTAAGTTTAGCAAGGGGTAGAACTAAGTCCGGAAAGTGACAGAATTAAGTCCAGCAAGTGGTAAAACTAAGTCCGGCAAGTTTGTGTTCCAAGTTAAAATTAAGAAAATCCATTTATAGCAAAGATCCCCAAGGGAGAATTTCAAGTCTCCCCAAGGCTCAATAAGGAACTTCACAAATGTCCCCAAAGGAACCCAAGGACAAAGATCCCAGATAAGTATCCATTCAAGTTGTAGCTAAGACAGAAAAAAGTGCAATAAGGCGACAAAGGAAAGAAGCCAGAGTTGAATCAGGCTAAGGAAAGATTCAATAGCAGGGTAGTACAGCAGCCAGGTAGTACTAGTAGTAATCTTGAGCAAGCGTCAACATGCATAATTGTGTAAGCAGATGCTGTTCATAAATGGGTGTGTTAGCATACCAAGACAGACTATAATCAGACAACCAATGGACTCACATGATCAGTCCATGTCTTTATCAGAGCTAGTTATGTCTACTAGCTCCTCATCAAGGTCATCATCCTCCTCAGTGGCATTGCCATCAGGTGCACCACTAGCACCATCATCAGTACGGCGGCTCATCTTTGAGAACTCCTTGGCACGGGTGATGATCTCATCGAATCTCCCAGATTTCTTCTTGTAGGCCTTCGTAATTGACTTTGCATATTTGCACGTTGTTTCACCCCAGGTGATGTCATTGAATCCAGTTTGCCAATTGGAGATCTTACCTGTTGAATAATTGAGAGTTCTTGGCAGCGTCACATTTCTGCCCTTGGCAGCATGAATCATCTTGATAGTAAGTGTTCCAGTGGCAACAAGTGTCAATGCTCGTTGGATCTAGCCATTCAGATCATCAGATATGAGAAGTAGTAGGAAAGGATATAATGAACGAAACATACAGAGGTGCAAGATAGTGCAAGAGCCCCACAGGCCTCTGGTATTGCTTCACCTGAAGCATTGAGCCCGGAAATCTTGCAAGCACCAACACTCGTGCCAAAGTGAGTAGCAAAAGTTTGCACTACAAGTGCACCTTGATAGAGGCTGCGGAATTTCTATGTGAAATGTCAGCTCAAAGACGATGATTAAAATAGAGATTTACTTGTTTATCATCACCTTCCGCTTTATGGTACAGGAACCAAAGTTTATCGAGTGCGTAAGTAGAAAATGCAACATGATTCTCATCAGAGCCCTTGAGTTCAGCCTGAGAGTCGAAGTATGCAATGAGTACAGCAATACCAGCCATGCCAATAGAGCTCCGCCAGGAGTCTGCAACACACTGAACAGCCTACAAATATTTATTAGTAACAATGTAGGTATATTTACAAAGGGGCCTTACGATATGATAAACTGTGCTTGTGCTTGTGACCTTGTACTTGATATCAGGGAACACAGCATCCCAGATGAGTTGCATCTTCTCGCAAGCCAATTTGGCAGGAATGTCCCAAGGGTTAAGCAATGACATGACATATTGCATGTACATAGAGACAAATGATCATCACCAGGTCTTTGGTTCAACCCCATCAGGAAGGTCATTATTGCCAAGTTTTTTCTTTATTGGACGCAAAATAGATCTGACAGGAGATACCTTCACAACGGCCTAATAATATATTAGTAAAATATGAAGGTACATACTGATGGCCACTTACCACACTTGTGGCACGCCTTTTCCCTTTAAAGGGGCTTGTGACTGCAGCCTCGCGTTCAACACCCATAGTCTCATCTTCATCCGACAGTTGGTGATCTAAAATCCGGATACCACTGCTGGTGGGCTCAACGTTTTGAGTTATCATAACTCTTTTAGACAGGACCGAGTTACTAGATGATTGGGTGCTGCCACATCAGGTTTCCTACGAAAAACTTGTCATGACTGGTACAAGACGGTACCGGCCGGTACCATCTTGTACTGGTCATGAAAAGCCAAAAAGTGACAAGTTGAAAAGCCAGGTCTAAATTTTGACAAGTCCTGTGTTTTTGGATTCAACCAGTTGCAGCAAGTTGAAAGTGGGTGAAAGCTCAAATGACGGAAACCCAAAACAAAATGAATTTGAATTTGCCAGATCTAGACAGGTATCCCACACTCTACTCGATGGGATGGTCTACTAGCCACCCAATCTAGATCCCCAATATCTGACAGCCGACCAGTTCCCACAACTAACTAGATTCCCACAGGTGTCTGTTCCCACGTGTGCTGGTCTTTGCATTTACACAATATATAATATTGATATACAGTATTCCTACAAATTGTATTAAAGTAATCTACACAAAATATACTATAATAATTTAAATTACTTCACTACATGCCGATGCATGCGTTGATACGCATCGGCACATGGGTGTGTTGCTTGTGGCACCTGCTCGTCGGGGTGAGGCACCAGCATGTTGATGGCTGGGCACCCGCGTTAGTGTGCGGGGTCATTGCTTGCCACACCTGCTCGTCCAGGGGTGATGCACCGGCGCGTTGACGGCCGGGCACTCACATCAGCACGCGGAGTCATTGCTCACCGCACCTGCTTGTCCGGGTGTGATGCACCAGTGCATTGATGGCCGGGCACCCGCGTCAGCGCGCAGGGTCGTTACTCGCTGCACCTGCTCGTCGGGGGGTGAGGCGCTGGCGTGTTGACGGCCAGGCACCTGCATCAGCACGCAGGGTCGTTGCTCGCTGCGCCTGCTCGTCCAGGGGTGATGCGCCGATGTGTTGACGACTGGGCACTCACATCAGTGCATGGAGTCGTTGCTCACCACACCTGCTCGTCCGGGGGTGATGCAGCGGCGCATTGATGGCCGGGCACCCGCGTTAGCGCGCGGGGTCGTTATTCGTTGCGCCTGTTCGTCAGGGGGTGAGGTGCGGCGTGTTGATGGCCAGGCACTCACGTCGGCATGCAGGGTCATTACTGTCATAATGACAGGGGCCACGGGTGTGATCTGGGCATGATGGAGGTGCGCTGCAGTGAGGGCTGCAGGAACGGTCAATGTATGGTGGAGGCAAGGTGGAGGCGAACCCCAATCGAGTCGCCACACAGATGATGGACAAAGAAAAAAGACATGAGCAAAAAAAACTTTGGAATGTAGGAAAAGGAAGGCACTGACCTGCATACCTAGGGTGTGAATCCTGCTGTGTGTGTCATAGACAACAGGGCCATGAACAGGTGAATGTGCAACAAAGAATACACTTATGGCACTGTAGCAGAAGAGTCAGAAAAGTGAAGGGAAGAAAATTACTTACCATCTTCCACATTGAGTGACGCAAAGAATGGCCATAGAGGGTGTGCAGCAACGCGTGGCCAAGTGGATACAAAACATTGGCAGTTAGTTCGGATTTGTCAGGTTTTTTTCGTGACGAACAACACGTGCAAACACTTGCGTACTTCCCTTTTTTTTTTCACTTTCAAACACGTCCAGCATTTTGTATTTGGAAGATGGTACCCTTCTGCACACTAATTCGTACGTATCTCTCTCCTTTCCTCTTTTCTTACTTTTCTGCTACAGTGCTACGAGTGCGTTCTTATTTGCACATTCACCCATCATCTATGCACACACGCAGCAGGGCTCACGCTTAGGCATACAGGTCAGTACCTTCTTTTCCTACTTTCTACTGTTTTGTTCATGTTTTTTTTTTCTTTGTCTATTGTTCATGCAGGGAATCGATTGGCATTCACTGCCACCACGCCTCAACCATTCCCGCAGTCCTCATCGCGGCGCACCTCTACCACACCCACACTCCCGCGCGCTGACACAAGCCTGGCCATCAACACACCAGCGCCTCACCCCCCGACGAGCAAGTGCAGCGAGCAACAACACCGAGCGCTGATGCAAGTGCCTGGCGGTCAACATGCCAGCGCATCACCCCTGGACGAGCAGGCGCGGCGAGCAACGACCCCGCGCACTGACGTGGGTGCCCGGCCGTCAACACGCCAGCGCCTCACCCCCCGATGAGCAGGCACAGCGAGTAACGACCCCGCGCGCTGATGCGGGTGCCTGGCCATCAATGCACCGGCGCATCATGCCCGGACAAGCAGGTGTGGTGAGCAATGACTCTGCATGCTGATGTGAGTGCCCAGCCGTCAACGCGCCGGTGCATCACCCCTGGACAAGCAGGCATGGTGAGCAACGACCCCGCGCGCTGACATGGGTGCCCAGCCATCAACATGCCAGCGCCTCACCCCCCGACGAGCAGGCGCCGCGACCAACGACCCTGCACACTGACGCGGGTGCCCAGCCGTCAGCATGCCGGCGCCTCACCCCCAACAAGCAGGCGCCACGAGCAATATCCCCCCATCACGCGCATCCGCAGGCAGCGAAACAATTTATAAATTAGTATATTTTGTGTAGATTAATTTTGTAGGACTGCTGTAGATTAATAAAATATATATATATATATTTTGTGACCTAAATGCAAAGACTGGAAGTGAGAATAGCTGCTGTCAATGGAACGGACTGTGGGAATCAGGAATCTAGTGAAGCGTGGGAAATCGGGAGTGTAGTTCGACCGGGGGATTGTGGGAGTACCCGGGTGGTATAGGTGATTGATCGAGATACCAATGAAACCTAAATTACCTAATTACAAATTCTAACAGCTTGTCAACTTTCCTGTCTTTTTACAACTTGTACTGTCTTGTAACTTGTGAACCAGCCAAAAGGAATGAAAAGTGGCTGAAAGGCTGCAAGTTTTTTGTAGAAATGGTGATGCAGCTGTGTTGGCCAGGGATGGGGCGCTTATGCCGGCACTTTGGCAGGTGCTGGTGCTATGCCTACTCATGGGTTTTGCATCACTCGGAATGTCAGCTGCCCAATCATTGATGCCAGCTTTCTTCTCACTGGGAATAGAGCTGCTGAGGGAAGGATAATAAAGCATAGTGGAGTCGAGAATGAGCATGGTGAAAATAACAATAATGGACTGACTTACCCCTTCTGAGTCGATTTTGGTGTCACCTGTTGTGCATCAGGTCTCTTCTGATGGGAAGCATTGGCCTTCCCATCACGTTTGCTAACCACCGCGACCGCGGCTATCGCCTTCCCTTCCTCCTCACCTGAGTCACCCCCATGGTCCTCTTCCATCAGTTCGGCATCGGGGTTCTCGTTATTGCTGAAGGTGGGCATCCTCCATGACAGCAACTTCTCTTGGCCAGAGACCACCTGGCAATCACCAGACCCAGTGGCTGGAGCTGCCAGCCTGGTTTTCATGGGGTTTGGCGTCACGGTTGGGTCAAGATCGAGGGTATCGTCGTCCACCACTGGCCCCGCTAGGCGCTTCTCTTCCAACTTGGCAGCCTTGATAGCATCTCGGACCTTAGGCTTTGGAGCCTTCACCTTCTTTGCTGTCGCCCCATTCTCAACTGTCTCGACTTTCTTCCTCTTCTTCGGCAGCAACTCCGACTTCACAGTTTCTATATCTGTGCCCGTGTTAGATTCGGACCCAGGGATGTCCTCGACTTCTGGGTTAAATTCGCTGCCCGGCTGATCACCATTGCTCATCTCAACATTGCTCCCTGTCAGTACATTTGCATAGCTCTGGGTGCACATAAGGGGCATCAGCGTTCGTCCAGCTCATGGAGTGGCATCAGCTGCATCCCTGTCTGCCTGAACCATCTCATACTCCGCGACACGCTTGATCCCAGCAGCTTTGGTACGTGCCTTTTCTTGTTTTGCATCCTCCTTGGCCTGATGTTCAGCAGCAACCTCTTTAGTAGAATGATGAGGCTTTCCTTTGACTACAAGACCAGGGTGCTGAGCAGCATTCTGAGAATGGGTGGAGACTCTTTGAGACATTTGGTAGCAGTGAGGGAGTATCGAAGAATGTGTCAAAAGTTGTGTTGGTGTGGATGTGGCAACTAACAATGTGTGGTCTAAATCCCGTCATTTTACCATGCTCCAACAAGGACTTAGTCAAATTCTGGCCACTGCCACGTTTCGACCATGCTGCCTCACTTTTAGCATCTAGCCACTACCTCGGGTCCTCGAATTCAATTGGTCTACGCAGTGCACACACCCCATCTATGTTCTACCCGCCATGTCCCTCTGTCATTTATAACCCTGTATTTGCCGTTTCAGTGCTGTTCATCTCAATCCGGTGCTATTTTGTCCAAGACAGGTGAGTTTAGCAACCCTCTGGTCCAATGGCACAGGGAATGAGGTTTTCGGCCTCACCCTCATCCTAACATTCTTTTCTTGTTGTATATAGCTTTCTACATCGTTCACATGACGTTTCAACACATCAAGAAAGCATTTACTTCAGCGCTCAATAGACAATGGAGGAGCTGAGGGTGCAGGCAACAAGGGCCTACAGGGAGGATTCAGATGCATTTTTGAACACATTAGGTTGTTGAAAACAGGTATGTGACCCGTTCGAACTGCCTGGGGTAGCGCAGAGTACATTTACCATTTCTGGCTTTCTTCGAAAACACGTGCCATCCATGTGTTTTCAATGCATTGCCACTCGACGACAGGTGCTACACCCCATTCGTTTCATGTGGCGTGCCAGTGCTTGGATGAAGACCTCGAAGCAGAGAATATTCATAAACTCGAGGACTGCATGGAGCTATTTGAGAAGACTGCAAATGGGGAGACCCCCAAGCCGCCTGCCGCTCACGCCCATGATAGTGAGCACTCCTCGGAGACGATAGCTCAGGCTCATGGTAGATGCTTCGTCTCCCTATCACTGCTTTTCTTTTCTGATGTGAACCTGAAGACTACCTGAAGCTATTTGAGAAGACTGCAAATGGGGAGACCCTCAAGCCACCTGCCACTCATGCCCATGATAGTGAGCACTCCTCGGAGTTGAGCTCGGATGACAATAGCTCAGGCTCACTGGCAGGGTAGATGCTTTGTAACTGCTTTTCTTTTCTGATGCGAACTCGAGGACTGCATGAAGCTATTTTAGAAGGCTGCAAATGGGGAGGCCCTCAAGCCGCCTGCCACTCACGCCCATGATAGTGAGCACTCCTCGGAGTCGCAGTCACGCTCGGATGATGATATCTCAGGCTCGGAGTCAGGGTAGATGCTTTGTATCCCTATTACTGCCTTTCTTTTCTGATGTGCTTATTGTGGTCGCCTTTGTTCGTTTCATACTGTCTTCGTATCTTATTTGTCAAGCTCTACATATCCACCCTTCAACTGCACGCATACAAATGTAAGATATTGAACTTGTACTTAGTTGATACTTTAGCCACTGGTCGATTGGATCGAGGGCGTCACTGTTATTGCCTCCATTCTCATCGTCGTTTTTGTCGGCTCACTGAACAATTGGCAAAAGGAGAGACAGTTCAAGGCGCTCGATAAGAAGAAAGAAGACCACCTCGTCAAGGTTATCTGTGACAGTGAAGAATGACAATTGGACATACACCAGGTTGTCATGGGCGATGTGGTGCTTCTTGAACCAGGCTGTTACGATCGTGCTGCCTTTGCGCACTGACCCAGCCATTACGCAGTCTCTGGGACTTGCGGCTGGTTACCTGACAAGACAAGGATGGAATCAGGACCTCCCTGGGAGGCCCTACATTGAATGCAGAATGGCTACACTACGGACAATGGTATGGACATTGACTTGGACTGATTAGGAAGGAGCTCCTAGCCTCATGCTACGAGCGCATGGTTGTGGTACCCACATGGCACCTGCAGGTGCAGGCGTGCAGCACATCACCTCGGCACATCACAGCACGCTGAAGGCGTGTTCCCTAGGTCCTAGGGTGTAGTGCAGACGTGTTCCGGCGTGGATGCAGGCCGCGCGTCCTTACGATAATGGACTCTTAGCTGATTGGACATCTGGACTGACCCTTGACATCATACTGTACGTGCGTCCATCAGATTGAACTAGAACGCTGCCGCACCTTTATGGCGTGTGCTCTGGACTCTTATGACGATATGGGCCCTATGCCCTGACACTTACGCGTCCCTCCTAATAGGGGCCTGACTGGTTTACTATAAGTAGTACGCATTTCTGTCATGTAGCAGACAGACTCGACCTCTTCAATAATACAGCCTACTGAACCTTGGAATCCCTGCAGTGGGACGCACCCCAAGGCTAGAACGAACCAGAACAGACCTTCAAGGACCACCAGTACACTCCGCTCTTTGCTCTATCACTCTTTCTCCTCCCTTGTATTCAGGGAACCTTTGGTCTTGAACCCAGTTGCACTCGTGTCCACTCATTCCACCTGCGCCCCCCCCTTGCACATCAGTGCACCCCTGTTGGCCTACTGCTTGTGCCATTGTAAACAAGAGAAGAACCTGTGCACCCGTGCACACCTGTTGGCTTACGTCTTGTGCCATTGCAAACAAGAGAAGAACCTTAGTCAAACGTCCACAGTGCACGCTGCACTACCCAGAAGCAGGACTTGGGCTGAACCAAGTCACCGATAAGCAAGTCGCTTAGAACGCCCAAGGCTGAGCGTAACACAGGCGAAATCATCCCTTGTGATGGCGTCTTCCTTTCCGGTCACAATGTATGGTGCAATGAGTCTGGTGCGATGGGCGAGTCAGATGCAATAAAGATCTCATACGAGGAGTGCATTCTCAGGAATAGATGTCTCGCAGAGCCTGGTCCTGACAGTGCTGCTGGTGAAGGTGTCAGTGTCAGTGGCTCGCAAGGGCAGATACATCTTTCTGGGTTGGATTTGCTCGGTCACACAGACTGCTTCATCGTTAGTGGAAGCAAGGTTCTCGAAGGGGTCAGTTCCTACGTAGTCATTTCTGTTGGGACAAAGAGCTTTAACAGCCATATCATGATGGGTTTGTCACTTGCGCTTCCTTGCCTTTATGTGTTCTGACGAGGTGATGACTCGTAGCTCTACATCATGATTCAGAGAATACGCCTTTGCTGCAAACTAAGTGACCTGCCAAAACAATCACGAAGCTGCCAGTGGGCAGCATCGCCAGCGGCGTTCTTTTCGCCTTACTATTAATTCGATTTTTTGTTCAGCTCGGTACTAATAACCCCCAGAGGTGATTCTCGAGTCTTAGCTCAGCCCAGAAAATTACTAATCTCTCTCTCAAAGGACATTGAGTGAGGAGAGGACTGGTAGACTCGGAGCAGAAAGGAGTGGCCCAAATGCTAGGGACTTTGCCATCGATTTGTCTAACCTGAACAAGACCCTCACACCCCAACTAGTAGAGGTGTTTAACACTGCTATTGCCATCAACTTGACTGCATTTGAGGACGTGGATCCCGAAAATGGGGCAGCCATGTTTATTGGAAGCAAGACAGAAACAGCTCTATTAAAGTTTGCGAAGGAACTTGGTTGGGTGAATTACAAGGTCACATGAGATGCTGCGAATGTCATTCAAATGGTCCCGTTTTCAGGCGAGCACAAGTCGATGGGTTGCATTGTGCGACTTCCAGATAGGGGTCACCGCCTATACATCAAGGGTGCGAGCGAAATACTAACAGGGAAATGCACGTGCTATGTGGTTGTGTATTGTGACTCCGAGAACGATGTCCCGAGTAGCAGTGCAGTCGAGACAGCACCCATCGGGGAGCTCGAAGAAGATAATATCTTGTGGACGATCACATTCTACGCTTCTCAGACGCTGCGCACAATCGCGTTGTGCGATCACGACTTCATTTATTGGCCCATGGCTTACGGACAATGACGAGGTGATGAGATCTTTCCTTGTTAGAGAACTCAACGACTGACACACCTGAACAGGTTGATTACGATGATTTGGCGACAGACCTCACACTACTTGGACCTTGGTATTACTGGCTAGTGTTGCTGCAGCTAAGCCGATGTTTTTTGCTATCTCAGGAAATAAAATAGCTAAAAATCTGAAAATATTTGAGGAGATAGATGAGCTCAGAAGCCGAGGGGTCCTCTGCCAACTCTAAGCGATCCGGTGAGCGGTTCCTGAGTTATTTGATCGGCTTTGATTGGCTTGATTTTGAAGCTGATCAAAGCCAATCAAATAACTCAGGAACCGCTCATCGGATCGCTTAGAGTTGGCAGAGGACCCCTCGGCTTCTGAGCTCATCTATCTCCTCAAATATTTTCAGATTTTTAGCTATTTTATTTCCTGAGATAGCAAAAAACATCGGCTTAGCTGCAGCAACACTATTAATACTGGCATTGAGGACCCTCTACGTGAAGGCGTTCAAGAGGCAGTGGCTGACTGTAACAAGGCTGGCATTGTTGTGAAGATGCGTACCAGGGACAACGTGCTCACCGCTTGGGTGATTGTGCTGCAATGTGGAATCTACACTCCCGGGGGCATTATCATGGAGGGTCCCCACTTTCGCCTACTCCTGCCGGATGTCATGAAAGCTATCGTGCCACGATTGCAGGTCCTTGCACAGTCGTCGCCCGAAGATAAGCAAATCCTTGTTGAGACCCTCAAGGAATTGGGCAACATTGTTGGCGTTATGGGGGAAGGTACAAACGATGGACCTGCTCTGCAAAACTGCTCATGTGGGCTTCGCTATGGGTATCGCGGGGACTGAAGTGGCCAAGGAGGCATCCAACATTATCTTGATGGACGATAACTTCTTCTCGCTAGTGAAGGCCATTATGTGGGGGCGGTGTGTGAACGATTCTGTGTGTAAGTTCCTTCAGTCCCAAATTTCAACAAACGTTACTGCTGTTGTCGTTACACAGCAGTCACGTCGTCACAAGAGGAATCGGTGCTAAGTGCAGTGCAGCTGCTTTGGATCAACCTTATCATGGATACCTTTGCCACGCTTGACGGACCTGGCCTCGAAGGTCCTGCTCAATCGCAAGCCCAACAAAAAGTCAGACCCACTATTTACTGTCAACATGATTAAACAGATTCTCAGGCAGTCAACATATCAGATCGTCAGAAACGGGCCATGGGAAAAGATCAGCAAAGGTCTACTTTTCTGATGACTCCATCCCCTGAAAGTTTTGCCATCCATCTGGAGCGTGCCTTCTCACGCACGCATCTCGGCCTCCCTCTCCTTCTTAGACCTGGAGGGTTTGGGGGCCAAGGATTCTGAGTTGGCAATGACAGTCCGAGAACTTGGCAGAATCAGCGGAGGTTGAGGAACCGTTTCCATCTCCTTCAAGTTGTCCCTGACACTGGCTTCCACCCCGCTGCAGACGGAAGCAGCGGGGTTCCACCTTTTTTGGGTACACAAACTGTTGTTGCATGTTCGGGTTGTTGCCACTCAACAATGGGCGCTGAGTCCTATTCATCTTGGCTGGTGATGGTGGCTGTTCCTCATCCCTGGCACCGACCGCGAACCTGCTGACCTGACGTTTTGCTCATAGTTTCTTCTTGATGGATATCTGTCCCACTGTTTCCAGAGCCTGCCAGCTGAGCAGTGCTTCTTATGTCTACTGAACCATCAGCACCCATGCCAACCTCCACTCAACCACCCTCAAGGCCACCCAGCGCATAATAGGCTCACGGAGCTACCACATTGGCAAGAAGTGGCTCCCTGGCCACTCCCTCACAAACAAGGTCCATTTCTTCGGGCCTGAAGTGTCGCTTCCCAAGTGCGTCATTCCCGACCTCACCATTTTTCTTAATCCCATGCCCAGCCTTCACGCCATCAAGCATGTCCCCTCTATTGGCATCGTCGACTCTAATGTCGACCCCTGCATCGTCATGTACCCTATCCCCGCCAATAACGAAAGCACGCAGACTGCCAAGCTAATTGCATGTGGCACTGCCTGTGTTTGGCATCGCAGGTCAAGATGGCATGAAGATCACGGCAGAGCGAGCACAAAAGCAGGCACGTTCTGCACAATCAATGGCAAATTACTGTAAACTCGAAGTAGACTGATTTTATAATTAGGATATTGACATGATTTCTATTAACTCAGGCATGCACCTTCACACCATCCGCGAATGCACCATTGAGCATGTCATCACTGCCTAGACACTTCCCATCAGCAGCAATGGCCTGACTTCATCTACACTTCCCACTCATATAGCTGCCGTCTATTCATCTGCACCGTGCCATGTCACAATGTACCTATCCACCAATCTGTTCTCTCCCTTTATTGTGCCAACTTGCCCATGCTCCCCAGTACGGCATTGTCGACTCTAATGTTGACCCCCACATTGTCATGTACCTCCCTGCCAACGATGAAAGCACACTGTGTGCTCAGCATTGCTAGTCGAGAAGGCGTTGAGAAGGCGGCAGAGCGAGCAAAAAAGCAGGCGCATTCTTTACAACTTAACTACCATTACATCCTTTAATACTCGGTCCCTTCTGTCACACACACATACTCTACGCTTAAAAGCTAGCCACAATATGACTAATTGTATACTTTGATGAGATGGAGACGGCTGTGCAAAGAATCTGCCTATGTGAAAGCCTTGCGCCTGCGGGTTGTGCCGGGTGGGTACGGGGTTAAGCCCAGAAGTACAGCACCTGGCCCAACCATCCCCCTACTCCATCCCCCTGCTCCTTTGCCCCCACCATCTTGTGATGAAGCAGACACAGAACGATAACCTTCATGTCCACAGTACTCACACCCTTGGACCCCCTGAACCTGTACTACCATGCCTTTCCCATGGTTGCATCCGCCGATTTTACAACTGGTCAGGCTGTACCAGTCATATGCGCTCACAACATCCAGAACTTCCACCAGGGCCAATTGAACCGCAGCCCTTGTCCCCTCATGTGTTACGCTCTCGCCTCACTGTACGCCTTATTTTCTTTCGTTCTTACTGCCTACTGTCTCCCGTGCTTCGCTTATGGACTGCCGGGTCCCTACGGCCCGTGACTCCGCTTATGCCTTTCTATTTCGCTCTGTACGACTACCACACGGCCTGACGGGCTGTCGGCTCCGACGCGCATCCACTAGTGCTACATCTGCACGCCTCAGCACATGTGCTGCCTCGGCACCTACTGACTCACACCATACAATGACTCCTACTGACTGTGCGTGACTCTGTACTAGTAGCAGTGTCCTAGGGACACTATGACTCGCTCTGACTCCTCGTGAGTCACTCTTGCATGTACTTATATCGCGTTGTATGCCTAGGACAGACCCTAAGTCTGTTCTCTTGTAATCTCAGCTTGTGCACGGTTCCCTTCTTTCCCTTGTGAACCACAACTCCTCTGGTCAGTTGCCAGACTTCACGTGTCCCCTTGCAGAGCCTTAGTGTATGCTCAAAGGCAAGGGAAAGCTCTCCATCAGACGTCACAAGAGTACACCTGCACGCGAGAGGTATACAGACCTCTTACCCACAAGACCGCAGTCACCAGCGTCGCCTATGCCCCCTCCTTCGCCTGTGGAGGTACGCTCACTCGGTGGGCGTGACATCATGTCTCCAATCAGGGCTCGCCAAACGATGATGACAGCTCATCGTCACAATCCGGCGACCACGCTTTTCTGGGTCCTCCGCACATGCGTTCTGGCAGCCCAAGCAGGATAAGTGGTGAGGATGATGCTAGCCAGGGCTATGTCGAGATGGGGTTCAACCCACCCTTGGATCTGTTCGATGGGGGCTACAACGATGGGGGTTACGATAATGATGGAGAGCGAAGCTCAAGCCCCCTTCAAGACGAAGATGAGGTGCATGTTGCTCCTAATGACCCTAATGGACATGTACCCTGTGTTACCAAAACATATCACCCAAGCATCAATGGTAAGTTTGTCGTACTTCCATCCCAAAGTGATATTTATCGACAATTTCCTTGTCTCAGGAACGATCTGTGATGAGCACGGGAATGACATCCTGCCCGATACCCCACCACCCCCACGCCCATCGGATCATCGTGGCCCCAATGACTGGACACCATACAATGATCGCGTGGAGTTTGAAGTTGCAGACTTCATTTACCGTCGCAACCAGATGTCTGGTGGCGATGCCAACTTCATATTCCACCTCTGGGCAGCCTCTCTAGCCATCCACGATGATACTCCACCTTTCACAAATCACACCACAATGTACCAGACCATTGACTCGACCCTTGTTGATGACATCTCTTGGGCGAACTTCACTGTGAAGTACAGTGGTGTCCAGCCTGACGACAAGATCCCTTCATGGATGACAACGGAATATGATGCCTGGTTTCAAAGCCCTCTAGACCTGGTTCACAACCTGATCTCAAACCCTGATTTTGAAGATGAGTTTGACTATGCACCGTTGCAAGAGTATACCACCAATGGAGTACATAGGTTTCAGAACCTCATGTCAGGCGATTGGTCTTGGAAGCAAGCTGTATGCTAAGTTAGCGTCATAATCTGATATTCCTATCTGACCTTCTTTGTAGGACTTGATTGCTGAAGACCCAGATACAATTGGGTCTATGTTCGTTCCTATTATTCTTGGCAGCGACAAAACCACTGTCTCTGTTGGCACCAGTCATAATCAATACTGGCCAGTTTACCTGTCCATTGGTAACATACACAATAACGTACGCTGTGCACATCAGAATGGCCTTGTACTTCTTGGCTTTCTAGCCATTCCCGCAAGTGGGTACTCATATTATTCTGTCTACGACTAGTACTAACCAACTTGATGTATCTAGTTGACTGTGAGTCTAACCAGGACCAACATTTTCGCAATTTCCGCCACCAACTCTTACACTTAACGCTCACAAAGATGCTTGAGCCTCTTCGACCTGGAATGACAAAGCCTGACATTGTCCGTTGCCCTGATGGCCACTTTCGACGCACTGTGTACGGTATCAGACCATACATAGCAGATTATCCAGAGCAAGCCCTTTTGGCATGTATTGTGCAGAATTGGTGCCCCAGGTATGTGTTGGGAGCTCATTTGTAGCATGCCGACTTACCTGCTTGTCCAGATGTACTGCACCAGCCAAGGGCATTGATGACGCCATATATGGCTATCGTTCTTCTGGGCACACTGATGTGTTGGTTCAGGAGTTTGAATTAGGAGTTCTGTGGGTTGAATATGGATTAGTTGGGGACATTGTAGTTTGTATCATCTTTCCTTTCCACATTTCCACATGCCTTGTCCACTGCTGCCGTCACATGGCCCACCATGATCAATTCCATTAAGTTGTTCCCTCATGTCACGTCTGACACCTTCAGTTGCCTAGGCACTGATCCGCATTAACTTGCGCCACTAGGTCCCTGGACAATAAGACACCCTGGGATGCCATTCTTTTTTTTATTCCCTATTACTTTATGAGGATGACTGATGATTTTTTAATAGCCATTCACGCATTATTTTCCCCAGGCGGACATACACGAGCTGCTTTCACCAGACATTCTACACCAGCTCATCAAGGGAGCGTTCAAGGACCATGTCATTACATGGGTTCATGATTACATCAAGGCTCAGCATTCGGAGACCAAGGCCAGCAAAATACTTGATGATATTGACCAGCAGTATGTCTGTTCGGTGCAATATATCATGACAATTTACTGACAAGACTCCAACTCGTAGCATTGCGCTTGCTCCCTCCTTTGTAGGATTGCGTCGATTTCCAGAAGGCCGGCACTTTAAACAGTGGACTGGTGACAATTCAAAGGCCCTCATGAAGGTTAGTCTGTAACAAAATCCATCACTTTTCGGTTGTTAATATATTCATGCAGGTCTATATGCCTGCTATTGAAGGCCATGTACTCTTAGAAATGGTTCAGGCCTTGCGAGCCTTGATTGACTTTATCTATATTGCCCAGCGCGACATCATAGATACAAACAGTCTTAAGGCATTAGATGATGCACTTGAACGCTTCCACAAGTACCGCAAAATATTTGTGGAGTGCGGTGTTCGCCCTATGGGTTTTGACCTCCCTTGACAACATGCTCTCATCCATTACCATAAACACATCTGAGCCTTTGGTGCCCCAAATGGACTCTGCTCTTCGATAACTGAATCTAAGCATATCAAAGCTGTCAAGGAGCCATGGCAGCGGTCCAGTCGGTTTAATGCGCTTAGTCAAATGCTGATCACTAATCAGCGTCTTGACAAGTTGGCTGCCTCACATGTTGACTTTGCTCACCAAGGAATGCTGTGAGGCACCTGTTTGTCAAATATTCTTGAAAAGCTTGGTACGTCATGGCTTGAGCTCTGTTGGATATTACTTATGCCTTTCCATTATACAGGAGTTGATACTTCCGTAATCCGAGTCAACTCAGACCTTAATAAACCTGTCGCCATCCCCCAATGCGATGATGGCAATGTGAGCACCCATGGTGTTAACCGTAATGCTATCACCCATGACGACAACAGCAATGCTAGGGCCCATGGTGGTGGCAGTGCTGATCCCAATGATGATGAAGACATCTGGGGTAATGCTATTGCTGGACCTACTATTCTTGCTCATGTTAGCATGGCAAAGACAGTGCGTAAGTAGATACCCAAATTCTTGTGCTTGTGCCCTCATTGATACAACTCCGTAGAAAAACAGCTGTACCTGAACATTGCCGCAGAGCAGATTGGTCAGCCCAACCTAGTCAACCTTGTCCAACATTTTCTATCGGACCAGCATCGGCTGCGTTGCTCTAACTCTGACTCAGATATGACATCTTCCTCCTCAGACACTTGTGAATTTTTGGAAAAGATTTGTGTGTTTACCTCTTGTGTTGCTACCTTTTATGTGCCAAGTGACATCTCAGGTATTGGTGGCATGCGATATGAGTGTATCCATGCTGTGGATACATGGCAAAATGGCCCTGGACGATATGACTGTGTTTTTGTCAGCATGGATTCAATTGCCAAAGAAATGTGTGGCTTTGACATTGCTCGTGTGAGACTTCTGTTTTCATTTAAACATGAAGGCCGCACATACCCCTGTGCCCTTGTGCACTGGTTCTCACATGTGGGTGATTCTCCAGATGAAGACACTGGAATGTGGGTAGTTGAACCAGAGTACAGTGAAGATGGAACACGTGTTGCAACTGTCATTCACCTTGACACAATTTTCCATGCAGCACACCTTATGCCTATATATGGAGATAAGTTTGTTCCAACTCACCTTTCTTTTACGCAGTCCCTTGATGCTTTCCGCACTTACTATGTTAACAAATACATTGATCACCATGCCTTTGAGATAGCCTTTTGATCTTTACTTTTCAGCTACTTGGTATTTTTTTTGTCCTTACAATCTACTTAGTTACTTGGTGCATTGGTTATGCTTTCTGCTCCTTGAATGCTTAGCACTTTTTTCACTTATTCAGCTACTTGGTGGGGTGACTATTTTCTTAGTACTACTATTTACTTAGGTGTCCTTGATTACTTATATCACTGACTTGGGTTACTTGTGCTGATATTATTCCTTAACGAAAAATTCCCCAAGTCAAAAGTAAGGAAATTTAACATTCCTTGGAGGACTTGGAATACTTATCATCAAATTAAGTAACATAAGCTCACCAAGAACTTTCTTGACTTTGCTGATGCCATTGAGCTCCCCCCTGTTGTTGAACTGGGAGTCCTCGCGGCCAACCCAGACACCACCTCCTACCCCGATGACTACCAGTACCCTCCCCACGGCCACTCCACCACCACCAGCATCCCTGGCCTCCTACTTATGGATGCCATGGGAGAACCCACCACCAAAAATGACGAAGAGGGACCGTCCTTCGCCGTAGACATGCATGGGGTCACCACATGGGAGGAAGTCATCCACCGCCTCAATGTGGTAGTTGCGGAGGTGATAGACACACTAGACAATGAGGAGGTAAGAGGCATAGTCATTGACACAACCACAGCACTACGCGCCAGGGTTGAAGGCAGTAGTGCCCCCAACACCCCCTCCTGGAACCCCGCAAACATCCCAGACGAGTGGAGCCCCCTCGCAGCCATCGATGTGGAAGGAGTTGCTGAGGGAGCGGAAGAGCAGGACCACCCAGGACACCCCTACCGCCTCAACCACCCACGTAGCCCCTACTACTTTACAACGAAGATCCAGGATGGGTCAGGCACCCTCGTCACCCCCAAGTATGTCACGTTTATGTTTGGAGCCAAGGACCCTGTCGTCCTGGCCACCATGGGGCGAGACAAAGTCATCTTCACACACCCCCTCTATGCACGCCCTGTGGCAGAATACTCCTGGTGCCCACTCCCCCACCTCACACCCAGGCAAGTCGCCATCTTCTTGGACGAAGGAGGGGACACAGGCTCCTTCTGGCACCACATTGACAATGCCCTCAAAGCCTTGGGGGACCCTTATCTCATCGGGGAGGTGGAACGCCTACGTACAGCAGAGATGGGAATAGACTCCCATGCCATTGACATCGAGACAGAGAAGCAGCACGTGGCAGAGGCGCAACGCCTCCTCAAGTACCATCAGAGGAGGCTGAACTATTACAGGGAGCAGCATTACCAGTCGGTGACACACCTCTCCTGGGCTGATGCGTACAACGTCATCTTCCCTTACCTTACCAGCGTCCATGCCCCCATCGACACCCCAGAGGACCAGGTCCTCTCTTACTGCCCCTGCCCTGCGCTGCGTGAGGCCCTTGCCAAGGTGGGATGTGGCCATACTCAGCGCCCTGAGCCATACACCCTCTCCCAGCACATCTTTGGGCACCCCCCTCCCTCGACACGTACCCTCCTTGAGCATATTGGCAGGGACACTGCGGAAGCCCACTTGGAGGTGGACAACAAAGCCATGGATGCATATGACTGGACTGACCAGGGCAGCGACTGAGGACAGTTGCGGACTGTAGGAGAGGGGTGATGTCACGCCTCATACACTTTATTTCTTTCATCCCTACCACCTATCTCTTTCTTGCGCTATGCCTATGGACTGCCGGGCCCCTACAGCCCATGACTCCACTCGTACCTTCCTAGCTTGCTTCGTACACTTACTACCCGGTCTGACGGACCGTTGGGACCGACGTGCACCCACTAGTGCTACATCTGCATGCCTCTGCACATGCGCTGCCTCAGTACCCAGTGACTCATATGATATGATGACTCCCGCTGACTTGTTATGACGCTGTACTAGTAGCGGTGCCCTAGGGGCACCATGACTCGTCCTGACTCCCTATGAGTCATCCATGTACGTACTTATATCGCGCTGTATGCCTAGGACAGACCCTAAGTCTGTTCTCTTGTAATCTCAGCTCATGAACGGCTCTCCTCCTTCACTTGTGAACCACAGTTCCTCTGGTCCATTGCCAGACTTCGCGCGCCCCTTTGCAGAGCCTTAGTCTATGCTCAAAAGCAAGGGCAAGCTTACGATCAGATGTCACAAGAGTACGCCTGCACACGAGAGGTATACAGACCTCTTACCTTCAAGGGCTCAGTCACCAGCGTCGCCTACGCCCCCTCCTTCGCCAGTGGAGGTACGCTCACTTGGTGGACGTGACAAAGTGAGTGTGAGGCGGGACATGGACGGGCAACTGGGCGACAATGTCAGTCTGATGAGTGGTGGGGCAGCCTCGCAACCAGTAGGACATGGAGGGGAGGATGGGGCGTGCGAGGATCTGGTCCAGCTTGGGCCCAATGTGTGAGTTGATGGCTGCATCATGGAGACGCACTTCAACGTGTCGCAGCTCATCCCTGAGCATGTGATGGCGGCACACTAGATCAGCGTCCCGGTTGAGCTGGAGGGTGGTGTAGTCCATGTGATGCTGAGGGGTGCCGAGAAGATGGTGGTACTCCTGTTTGATCTGCTGGTGGAGTTTGTGGATGAGGACGCGGTAGCAGTGAACCTCCACGACGGTGCCCGCGTCATTGAGGCTTTCAAGAAGGCGGTCCACGTGGTGGCAGAACTGGTGGTTACCTTCCAGGGCTGTCAGCTCCCAGTCGTCTACATCTGGGAGGTGAGTGTCAGGGCAGGGCTTAGCGTAAAGGGGCTCAGCGTAGATGGGGGACGTCATCATCAGGCGTCCCAGGATGAGGGGCTCGGCAAGGCGGGTGAAGTGAGCATAGAAGGTGGTGGGGACTAGTCTGTTGTTGTGATCGGGGACAAGGATATTGTCCCGCTCACCTGCGTTGTTGACAAGTCAATTCCATTGCAGGAGATAACCATCATAGCTGAGCAGGTTGCCCGACTGACCATGGCCTGGGTTTCCACCACTGACACCATGGGGGCGTGAATCTGCTGGGGCGGTGGCGACTCTAGTTTGATTGGCAGGGGAGGCAGCGACATTTGCATAGCTGCGTTGGTCCGAGTACGTGGGGGCAGGGATGCCTGCCAGCAGCAGAAAGCTGACAGCGCAGGCAAGGTTGTTGTTGGCAGATGGAAGTATGGAAAAGACGGTGGCTCCAATGGGTGGTGCGGCCCTGAAGTGGGGGTCTGTTGGCATGGGCGGATGAAGTCCACCCTGGGTGGACAGAGTGGCAGGTACTGCAGGGTCGGCGGGCACTGAGGGGAGGCTCGAGACGGGGGTAGTGTTGCGGCAGCTGCACCAGCCGAGCCGAGCCATAGCCAAGCCGCCATTAGCCGACCCTGTCAGCAAGCCGAGCCGAGCTGAGCCGGTTCACTGAGCAAGCCGAGCCGTGCTGAGCCAAGCCAGTTGGCTCGAAGCCGGCTCTGATGCTACACACTGGCGGCACCGTGGCGACACCACACTGGTTCAGGTTGAAGGCTTTATTTTTACTACTACTGTGGTTCATGTACACTGTGCTATATTGTACACCCTGTACTATTCGAATAGAAAGAAAAAAAATGAATATTACTATTGTTACTGTCGTCACCACCACCTGGTGCTACTGCTGCTGCACCTGCTGGTGCCGCCACTGCTGCACCCACTGGTGCCGCCGCTGCTGCACCCGCTGGTGCCGCCGCTGCTGCGCCTGCTGGTGCCGCCGCTGCTGCGCCCATTGGTGCTGCCACTGCTGCGCCCACTGGTGCTGCCGCTGCTGTGCCCGCTGGTGCTGCCACCGCTGCGCTCACTGGTACCACCGCCGCTGCACCTGATGGTGCCCCTGCTGGTACCGCTGGTATCGGTGCTACCGTCACACTGGTGCTGGTTGCCTGTTGGTCCCCCCACTGCTATGCCCGCTGGTGCCACTGCTGGTACTGCTGGTGTCGGCTGCCATTGCGCTGGTACTACGCTTCTGTGCCTGATGGTGCCACTGCTGGTGCCGCTGGTGTCGGCACTGGTGCTACACTGCTGCGCCCGATGGCGCCACCGCTGGTGCCGCTGGTGCTGGTGCTGCCGCCACGCTGGTGCTACCGCTGCTGCACCCACTGGTGCTGCCACTGCTGTGCCCGATGGTGCTGCCGCTGGTGCCACCACCGCCACCGTACTGGTGCTGCCACATGCTGCTACTGCTCCTGCTGGTGCTGGTGCTGGTGCTGGTGCTGGTGCTGGTGCTGGTGTTGCTGCCACCAACACTGGTGTTGCCGCGTTGAGATGTGAGCCGCCACCGCCACCACTGCCAGTGGTGCTGCTGCCGATGCTGGCGTTGCTGTGTTGAAGTGTGTGGGGGTATCCTGGGCTTGTTCATACCCCCACTAGGCACAATAATACCTGTCGAATAAAAGAAAAAGTCAGCTTGGGAACGTGTTACTTACTCACCGCGCTATACTGTACATGAATGCGCAGTACCTGTACTATTCATGTAGGAAATGAAAGGTAAAAGAAAAAAAAAATACTGTCGCTGCTGTCATCACTGCCATAGCTGCTGCCACAGCTGTCGTCGCCGCTGCCTTTTGTCGCCGCCACCATCGCTGCTGCTGCAGGTGTTGCCACCACCGCTGCCGCCGCCATACTGGTGCTGCCATTGGTGCTGCCCATGCTGCTGCTGCTGCTCCCGCTGGTCCCACCGTGCTGGTGCTGCTGTTGTCGCTGCTGGTGTTGCTGCTGGTGTGCTGGTGCTGGTGCTGGTGGTGCTGCCGCCAACGCTGGTGTTGCCGCATTGAGGTGCGAACAGCGGCTGCTACAGAAAACAAACCCCCGTCTACCTGCTGAGTGATGAACGGTGAAATCGACTCTTTGAAGAGTAAGCTGCTGGATAGTTCAATATTCAGACTTTGTTGCCGATCTATTTTTTTTTCAGAGACAAAAATGCTCAGCCAGTGGTGCTGCCACCAATGCTGTGTTGCTGCATTGAGGTGTGTGGGGGATTCCTGGGCTCGTTCATACCCCCCACTAAGCATAACAATACCTGTAGAATAAAAATAGTAAGGGAATGTGTTACTTACCTTACATGGTGTGTGAGGTTGGGATGTGACATGTGGGCGTGGCTCGCACAATAGTTGCGTCACGGTCACGCTGACACTGAGTGAGTGAGTGGAGCCGTGTTGAGCCAAGCCGGTCAAAACACCAGCTTTCTGCCTTTCTGCGGCTAGAGCATGGCCCCAGCTCGAAGCTGGCTGAGTCTGACACTACAGCAAGAAGTTCATTCGTGGTACACCAAACTACAACAGAATTGATCTGGACTGTGCTACATAAAACCCTGCGCTTGACCTACACCCTGAAAGACTTGAAGTATTGCCATGAATCAGGTCGACCGCTATTCCCAGAGCGTTCTTGTGCAAGTGGTGTGAAACGAGTACCGAGACGACTGAGTGATTAGGCGAGTTGAAGAGCCAAGGCTATTCAACTATAGTTAACACCGCTCACATATTGTTCATACGGTCTACTCACACCTGATCACCGAAAATGGGTGTACTGTCTAAACTGACAGGGGAGCGAGCAGAAGAGACTAGTGCTTTGTCAGACTGGTCAGTCTCAATTTGTGAGCACTGCGAGAGGATGGAACGAAGGTATTGGTAGTCCGGCTTCTCGTCAAAGTCAAGGGAGCTGACATGACTGACGAATTTACAGAAGGGAGTGGGTAAGCCTTCGCACAGCTCTTCCACCATGATTGATTATTTCTTCTGGAGGACTGCCTCCTTGTCACTCCGGGCAGAAAGGCTGGTCCACGGTAAGTCGCTGCATGCTGAACAAATGATGGTATAGGCAAGCAATTCCAGGTCGTCGCGACGCAATTGGGCATGTCCTTGCTGGCCATTGATGGATGTGAATGGAAGGGTACTGACAATCGAGTGATTCTTGGAGTATGGTATGTGTAAATAAGTTGTGGGATTGCGGAATAGCTGTGCCAGGCCGAAGTCAATGAGGACGACGGTCAGATTATCAACTCGAATCATGAAGTTTCCTGGCTTGATGTCACAATGGATGTAGTGTCGAGTATGTAGCGACTCGACTGCTGAGAGCTGTGGAAAGAACTCAGTAAGGTCCCTGTTTGTACATAATAAACACACCATTTGGGAGGCGAAAAAGAATGTCTTCCTGTGGTCGAACTGTTGTGCACTGATCAAATCACCAAGCAAGGTTCTGAGATTCTCCAGAACGATAACTTTATACGAGCCTTCTTTGCCATACCAGCGAACTGGAGAGATACCTATGCTGCCGGCAGTTTTCTGATACACATGGTATTCATGACTGAGCCTTGAAGGCGAGTGGTCTGCACACCCTATCTTCAGAGCAACTTCAGCTCCCATCCTGATATCTTTCCCTAGGTAGACACTCCCTAGAGAGCTCAGAAAAATATGTCGAACTTGGGTCAGAATTGGGCTCACCAGATCCACCAGAACCGAGCAGTTTTCCCACTCTGTACCAGCCACCGACACGCACAAAATCCAGTTGTTGTGAGGGAAGAGATCATTTCCCAGAGGTTTGTCATTGATTTCGCATGTGCATTGCCATGGTCGATATTGAGCGTAACCAGAGAGCGAAGGGCCCAGGGGGAAGTACTGTATAGTAACTGAAGGCCACATCAATTGTTCAGAACTCCGATGTCATATAACTCCGATGACATCAATAATATCATAGTGACTAAAGGAATACATGGTGGGAAGGGAGGAATCAGTCTGTTAAGATAGAGTAATAGCGCGTGCTATTCAGAAGGGAGTGTACATGTCAAAGGCCCGTGAGAGGCGCTACTCAATCAATTCTTGCAATCGTAGGTGCTAAAGTCATTCAACATCATATCCAACACAGCATCGGGGTCGCCCACGAAGAGAGAGCCGAGGTCATGAGTTGGTTCCGATGCCCCACTCATGGCCGCCTCTGATGTTGACCACCCCACCATGAAGTCAAGGCATTCCTTCTTGAGCGAGAATTTGAGGAGTTGAAGGGCCTCCATGAGGACCGGGCTGATCTGGTTTCGCTTTGCAGTGTCTGTCTCCTTTGCTGACAAGAACACACGCTCACAAGGTATGGACGTTGCCTGGATTGGGAGATAATCCATGGCGATTGTGAAGAGTGTTGGTGCCATGGTTCAGACTCATGTTACTTTGTGTTTACTTTACTGTCTCGTGTCATGTGATGCCCAGTGTCACATCACCTTCCCCGTCTCGTCCCCAGGTCCCCCCTCCCATGCCGAGCGACAGCTGAAGGCATAGGGGGACGTGTGTCCATTCCCTGACTCCCACACTCCCTGACTCGTCAGGGAGTTAGCTTACTCACCTTTCGCCTTGCTTACTTATCTATGGACTGCAGAGTGACTCGTGTGGCACAGACGGTGGCAGAGGGTGATGCGGCCTATGTAGGACTTGTACTATAAAAGACGCGAAGCTTGGGGCATACCTCCCCAAGCTTCAACTTAGCTTTCCAGTTACGCACTTGTCTCACTTCATTTAGCATATCAGTTTGGTGCTAAATACAAGTTATCTCATCTTTGCTCAATCTCCTCTCTTCACGCATGAACTTACAGAGATAGCATCTTCTTTCTTTGTTGTCCAAAGAAAGCCGTTGCTATCCCTACTCCTTCCCAAAACTCCCAGGAGTTGATAGTCGGACTTAGTAGCAACAACTAAGCCCAACTTTCACCCCCTGTTTCCCATCACGAGTCGCTCGTGTCTTGTGACCTAGTCGACTCAAAGTTTGTCTTGTGCTTGACCCAACGCCCTGTGCGTGGCGTAGCATAAGTTGAAGCTTTGATCACCAAAGCTGGCTATTGAAGAAAATCGTCCTGAACCCGAAGGGCTTCATCTCGTCGCAACCACCGTAGGACTCCTCGAACGACGTGCCGAGCTTGAAGAGAGAATCCATATCATTGCCCGTGCGGTCACCGCACTGTCAAGAGTATTAGCAGACCTCAATAATCCTGACTTGGAAGTCCGGACGCTTACTTGCCTCTTTGAGTTGCTCCTGGAGATTGCAAGGCTACGTGCAGGCTTTCAAATCGAAATTGAAAGGGCCTAAAGGAACAACCTGGACCCTCTGGACATTACCGCTCGCATCATCAGGTATCTTGGGATACTGCTGTGCCGAATCGTACTTGAAATCCTTGGGTACCAAGTCTTTGTCTAACGTGGACGACATCATCATCCATCGCAAATAAAATCGAACTGGATCCCTCACCATGGGTAGCGGGTTTCCTATACATCCTCTCACGACTGAACACAGTCAACTTGTTCCTAATCAGTTGACTTGAGCAATCCCTCTGACACCTAGAACAGCAGCGAGGAATCGAAATCAACCTCCACAACAACCTCGACAAAGCTGCGGCTGTGGCTCAAGAAATTGACCACACTGAACTTGTCTTGAGAGAAATCTTGAGAAATGCAGAAAATAGCCGACCGAACGTTCCCCTCACAGAAGATAATTTGTGGACGTTGTTCAATACCCGAGACAACGTACAAACCCCCTCCCAAATAAATCAGCGACGCAGCAACCTTGGGCCAAGAAGAGGATACACACCTAATGCGCCAAGGCAATTCTACGTTCAGCCAAATCAGAATGACCATGGTCAAAGCCGAAATAGTGGCCGACAGATGGGAGACCATCCACCCCCGTACAGAGCCCGATCTACCACCCCACATCGTGGGGGACACGTATTGGGTGCCGCTAACTGAGCCAGGTCGCAGCGCCTACCATCTCCTGGACGACAATGGGAGGGAGTGGCCGATCGAACTAATTAACGATGAATGGTACACCTTGCGATGGGGAGCGATGGGATACAGGACCCGCCGCTCTGATCTGTTGCCGTGAGGAGGACCGCTAGGATGGTGGTTGCCAACAGATGATCAGCATCCAGATAACAGAGGAAGAAGAAGGTCTACGGACCTGCATTCCCCTCGAGAAGTAGAAAAAGTGGGAGATGATTCCACGCCTGAAGAAGAGATAGAGGAAATGGCCATTAGCCCCAGTCTGGGGAGAAGGACGCGACGCGACTCACCCATGCCAGGAGGACTGTCTTTAGACCTTGAAGAATGGATCCTGTCGGTGCAAGCAGCCTCGGTCATCAAAATTGACCCTGGGGACTTTGGAGCCCCTCTGCCAGAATACGGCCAAATGCCCACCATGACAATGGTGGCAGGAACAGAAGCCACACGAGAAAGACCAGTGACGCCAGGGCCGAGTATCTTGCCCGCCGCCTTGGGGACCACGCCCGGAGTCAATCCAGTGTTCACCGGAGGAAAAGGGAAGGCACCAGCCTTCCCCACCTCTTCCGTGCGGGCAACAGGATTTGGGAATCCTATCAACCTGGTTTTCATTCCCCCGAGGCCCTGGAGCACGGGAACATGCATACAAGGAGTGGCAGCGGCCGCCACGGCCGCGGGCCCACCCGCGGTCATCGCCTCCACAGTGACTGCAGGAGCCACGGTCACAACCGGGACTGGAGCAGGAAACGGCGGTGGCGGTGGTCTGCGAGGAAATCCTCCCATGGTCTTCAACGGTGACCACTCTAAAAGTGATCAGTTCTTGCGCGAGTTCCAAATCTGGAAAATGGCCAATAGGGAAAACTCTTCCATGAAAGTTCCCTTGGATTGTGTGGGACTCGCGTTGGGACTGATACGCGGCCCACATGTGAATGATTGGGTGGAGCGCACCCTGGATGATGTAGATCGACGAACCACAGGGGCCGGCACCTTGCCAGCCACGGACGAAGACATTTGGGACACCTTTGAACGGGACTTCAAAGTGGCATTTACTGACACAACCAGAAAGCAAAATGCCCATCAAAAGCTGCTTCTCTGCAAAATGATAGGTGACGACTTGGACACTTATGTCGCTACCTTTGATCATTGGCGCGCTCTAGCTGGATGGGGTGCCGATGATGTGGGGACCATCACCCAGTTCCGCCACAGATTGAAGGACCCTCTGCACCGCGCGATACTGGAAAAGACGGACCCGCGACCAACCACCTTGGGGGGATGGCAACGCACCGCACGTAAGCAGCACGAACTTTGGGCAGAAGTCAAGTCCAGCATGAGTAATTTCCAAACGCAGGGCCAGGCCACGAACGCGCAGCACTGGTGCCAAGCGCTTGGAAAACCACAGCAAACTGGCAGAGGATGCGGTGGTGGCTCCAAGGTGGTGCCCATGGAAGTGGATGCCGCACGTGTGGACGCACTCACCACCGAGGAGTGCGCGTGCCTCAGCAAGGAAGGGCGATGTTTCTACTGTCAGAAGCAAGGTCACATCACCAAGTCATGTCCAAAGAAAGAAGAGGATCAGAAAAGAAGCATGCCGAAGAAAGAGAAAACACACGGCCACCAAGGGATAAGTGCGCGCGTCGCTAAAGTTGAAGAAAAAGAAGCCACTGTGGAAATTAGTGGCATGGTGGAAAAAATCAGTGGATTGCTGCAGGAGAAGAAGGATGAGATGTTGGATCAACTCATCCTTCAGGGTTTTTAAAAGGTCCTAACCAATCGGCCTGGGTTAGGGCGCGGAATATGCGCATCATGTATATCAGTGAATCAAGTTCAATTGAAGTGGATTTCACCTTTACTTGTGCGCAAGGAATGGCCGAAGAGCGTGTGCTAGTCAATAGCGGCGCCACCGAAAACTTTATGGACCACCGCATGGTAGAACGTCTGGGGATAGGACTCAGAAAACTACCTGAGCCGTGACGTGTCTTCAATGTGGATGGATCAGAAAACAAAGAAGGAGTACTCACCCAGTACTGTGTCCTGAGGGTAAAGAAAGGGGACCAAGAAGCGCTTCAAAGATTTTACATCACCAGCCTAGGAAGCGACCATGCGATCCTTGGATTCCCTTGGCTTAAAACCTTCAACCCCAGCATTGACTGGCAAAAAGGATACATCCGAGGGGCACCAGTGCGGATGGAGATGGCCCTTTTCAAATGGGCTAGGCGAAGAACAATGACCAGAATACTTGAGGCTGCGCGGAGAGATGAAGCGTGGGAAGAAGGGGATGAAGTGATATGCTATGTTCACCCACCACCCAGGGTATCCGAAAATCTGCAGGCAAACAAAGACAAATGACTGGAAGAAGACCTAACCAGTTTGCTGGCTCATTACCGGCATTTTGAGCGACTTTTTTTGGAACGTGCGTCGTGGTGCTTCCCACTGGCCTGACCCGAAGATCATGTGATATGGCTCAAACCGGGCGCGCCCGAATTCATCAATGCCAAGGTGTATCCCCTCACACGAATGGAAACTCAGGCAGAGCAGGAGTTTGTAGCCAAGAATAAGGAACTAGGACGCATTGAAGATAGCAAGTCTCGCTGGGGAGTCCCCTTTTTCTTTATCAAGAAGAGAGATGGGACACTACGGCCAATACAAGACTATAGGGAGGTAAACCAATGGACGGAGCGAGACGTGTACCCCATGCCCCACATCGAACAAATCTTGGAAGAGCTCCATGGAAAGACCCTCTTTACGGCCATGGATGTGAGGGATGGCTACAATAACATCCACATGGCGCCAGAAGATCGGTGGAAAGCCACCTTTAAAACCCCCAGTGGGCTCTATCAGCCCACAGTTATGTTCTTCAGAATGACTAATGCTCCAGCAACCTTCCAAAGGACCATGGACCGCGTGCTGAAACCAGTAAAGGACAAATATCCCGGGAAGGTCTTTGTGTACATGGATGACATACTGATTGCCACGGAGGAAGATCTGGCCCTGCACTGGCGAATAGTAATGGAGGTGTTGGTGAGGATCGAAGAAGAAGATCTCTTCCTTAAACTCAGCAAGTGTCACTTCGAGCAGCACACAATCGACTATCTAGGAATAAGGATAGAAGGCAGGATCATACGCATTGACCCCACCAAGTGCAATGGGCTGGCTGATTGGCTGGAAGAACTTCACAACCTCAAACAAGTACGCAGCACGCTAGGGGTCTATGGCTACCAAAGACCCTTCATCCCTGGATACGTGGGCATCGTGAGACCTATACAAGAACTTACGAAGAAGGGAGTCCCCTTTGTCTGGACCAAAGAATGTACGGAAGCGGTACAGAAGCTGAAACAGATCATCACCAGCGACCTGGTGCTGAAATGGCCGAATTACGATAAGCCCTTCATCTTGGAAGTTGACGTGTCACAGTACGCCTTAGGAGCCATACTGTACCAGCCAGAAGGGAAGAAGCCACAGGCGGTAGGCTACTACTCCAAGGCCCTCAACCCAGCTGAGAGGGGATACGACGTGTATGATCGAGAGCTACTCACACTAGTAAAGGGGCTAGAACACTGGTGACATATTCTCCTAGGCTCGAGGCTCAAGACGTGTGTCTACACGGATCACAAAAACCTCCAGTACTATCGACAACCCCAAAAACTAAATCAGCAAGTGGCCCGATACATCCCACGACTAGCGGAGTATCACTTCGGATTGGTACACAAACCTGGGGCGACCAATAGGGCAGATCACCTTTCGCGGCGACCAGGGTTGGACGAGGGAGAAAATGATAATGAAAACGTGATCATCTTACCTGATCGCCTCTTCTGTCATGCCCTATCCTTGATCAATCTGGAGGATAGCGTCTACGCCGCCCAAAGGAATTCTAGGGCACTCATGAAAGAATGGGAAGAGACGCACAAGGTTAATCATGATAATAGAGGATGGACACGGGAAGGGCGACCAGTGGTCCCTGATCGGCCAGAACTGAGGTGCGAACTATTGGCGGCATACCACGACCATGCCACCGCAGGGCACCCCAGAATTGCCAACACTATGAAGGCAGTGGCCAGGGACTACTGGTGGCCAGGGTTGAGACAATTCATCACGGCCTATGTGAAGGGGTGTGCCACTTGTCAGGCAACCAAACCAGGGACCAACAGGCCGTGCGTCCCCCCTTTTCCCATCATGATGCAGGAAAAGACAACCCCTTTTGCAACCATCGCCCTAGATCTGATCACCGACCTTCCCCCATCAGAAGGATACGACTCCATACTCACCATCACCGATCATGATGTGACCAAGGCGGTGCTGTTCTTCCCATGCAACAAGACGATTGGGGGAGTAGGCGTGGCCACCCTCTACACCCAGCATGTCTTCCCACACTATGGGGTTCCCCAACGTGTGATCTCCGACAGAGACCCCCGTTTCACATCCCAGTTCAGCAAAGAACTATGCCACCTACTAGGGATCGATCAGAACATCAGCACGGCATATCACCCCCAGATGGATGGGTAGGGAGTGACATGGGTCTGGGTGACACTGCGGTTTTTGGTCACGGTGTGTCACGGGTGTGGGTGCGGTGTTGAGATTTCCCACCCGAGGCAAAACTGCACCCTTAACCCCGGGTTACGGGTTTACTACGGTTTTGTGCTTTTGTTTTATTCATTTTTTTTATTTTTTATTTACCAGTTCAGAGTTCCACGCGGCCAGTCTGTAAGGGACGCTTTCAGCTTGACGTGCGGCATTTCCTCTCACGCTGCCACCATCCCCACCTCAAAACATGACGCATGGTGATTTCCAACCGTCACCCTCCTCCCTCGCTCCAAATGCGAGACGGAGGGGGGTGTCTGTCTGCAGTGCCGCCAATGCCGCCCCTCAAAAAAGCACTTAAAGAAGGTTTCGAACTGCCACCTCAAGATATGCATTTTTTTTCTTTTCGTTTTTGTTCCTACTAACAAGTCTTTGATGATGACAGCCCACTCCTCGTGTCTAACGCAAGGCTACAACGATGCCCCCACATCACCTCGCGCACCCTCCATCGCCCGTGCGCCCCACTGGCACATCACCTGCGTGCCACACATCTCCTGCACGCACGCACATCGTCCACCCGCACGCACATCGTCCGCATGTAATAAATAGAATAGAATAAATAGTTACTACAGTAGTAGCTTTTTGTAATAAATTATGTTTGACCTCTCCCCCCCTCCCTCGCTTCAACTGCGAGTCAGAGGGGGATGCGCTGCTTACCGTCACGCAGCCGCCATCCCGCCCACGGATCAGCCGCTCGCACGCCTGCGCGCCCGCTGATCGCCACCCGCTGGCAGATCACACCCCACCCGCCCGCACACACGCACGCATGCACGCACGCACACATGCACGCACACACGCATGCACGCACGCACGCATGCACGCACACACGCCTGTGCACCTGCCAATCGCCCCTCTCTGGCAGATCGCACGCCGCCCGCCCGCCCGCACAATGCCCGCATGACGCCCGCACGTCCGCACGACGCCCACACACCCGCACGATGCCTGCACGATGCCCGCACGATGCACACACGACGCACGCACACCGCACGCACACTCGCCTGTGCGCTCGCGGATCGCACGTTTGTGGCTGGGGATGCCAGGGGATCATGTACTTATATTTTCCTCGTGTGCCCTTATGGCCGTTGTTTTTTTTTTAAAATATTATTGCTTTTTTTACTTCAACCACCTGCGGTTTCACAACACCACAAAAAAACCGTGACGAAACCGTGGTTAAAAAAAAAACCATGAATTTGTATGGTTTAACCGCACCCGAAACCATTCGGGTGCAGTGTTGACGGGTGCGGGTGCGGGTTCGGGAAATCCCACCCGGGGGTTACCTGTGTCACTCCCTATACCCACCTCATGGCATCTGTGCATTCCGGGGTCCATATGAAAGGCACCCCTTTCTTTGTGAGGTATTGTATGGGGCGCATGATTTCTGTGTATCCTGGGATGAATGGACGCTGATAACCAAACACTCCCAGTGTGCTCCGTACTTGTCGGACTGTGCGCAGCGTCTCTGGCCAATCAGCGAGACCGTTTCTTCTGGTGGGGTCGATGTGTATGACCCCTCCTTCAATCCTGATCCCCAAGTAGTCCACCTGTCGCTGATGGAAGGCACACTTGCTTAATTTGAGGAAGAAGTCTTCCCGTTCGATGGTGTCCAGCACCTCATGTACTATGCGTGTGTGTAATTTGGGATCATCCGTGGTAGCAATGAGGATGTCGTCCATGTATACGAACACCATTCCAGGGTACTTGGTCATCAGATCGTGAAATACCCGATCCATAGTTCTTTGGAAGGTTGCTGGCGCATTGGTCATACCAAAGAACATCACTGTGGGCTCATACAAGCCATCTGGTGTCTTGAAGGCCGCTTTCCACCTGTCTTCGGGTTGAACACGGATATTGTTGTAGCCATCCCTGATGTCCAGGGTCATGAATAGCACTTTCCCATGCAGCTGTTCCAGTATCTGCTCAATTCGTGGCATCAGGTAAACGTCCCGCTCAGTCCATTTGTTCACTTCTCGGTAGTCCTGTATTGGTCGCAGTGTGCCATCCTTTTTCTTGATGTAAAAGAAAGGTGTGGACCACCTGGAGAGGCTGTCCTTAATTCTTTCCAGCACCTTGTTGGTGTGTACGAACTGCCTGAAGGCTAGCCGCTCCGTTATTGTGAGTGGATATACCTTACAATTGAGCGTGTCTGGTGCGCCCGGCTTAATCTGGATCGCGTGATCCTCGGGCCAGGATGGTGGGAAGCGTTGTGCCGCTTGTTCGTTGAACAACCGCGCGTGCCTTCGGTATTCCCACAGTAACTTTGCTTGGTCCTGTTTGGCTTTCTTTGCATGCTCCTGGATTGCCCATCGTTGCGCGTGGTGTCCCGGCAAATCCCAGGACGGGAACGGAGTGGTGAAGGCTATTACCTCGTCCCCTTCTTCCCACGTGTCGTCCTCTCTCACCGCCTGGATGATTCGGGCCATCGTTCGGTGCCACGCCCATTTGAGCAGCACGGTCTCTATTCATATCTGGGGCCCATGGACCTTTTTCTTCTTCCAGTTGATTGGGGGGTTGAACATTTCAAGCCAGGGAAAACCGAATATCACACGATCGTGCCCTAAGCTGGTCACGTAAAATTTGAGGAGGTGTTCCTCCTTCCCTCTGAACACCCAGAGAACACAATATTTGGTAAGTGTCCCCCTGGCATTCTTGGTCCCATCCACATTGAACACCCTTCTAGGTTCTTCGAGTGGGCGCGTGCCGATGCCGAGCCGCTCCACCGTTCGGTAGTCCAGGAAGTTCTCAGTTGCACCGCTGTCGATTAGTGCTTTCTCGTCGGCCTTTCCTCGCGCACATGCAAATTCAAAGGGGATTTCTATTGACCTTTCCCCTCCCAAGTACATGATACATGAGCCAAGGGCTCTAGTCCAGGCCGGTTGACTAGAGCCGTTTAAAAACCCTTCAAGATGAGCTCATCTAACAGCTGATCCTTCTCTTCCTGTCCCATCCCTCTAATTTCTTCTGCCAGTCCTTCCTTCCTATCTTCTTCGTCCATGGTGGTGGCACATGCAGTCATCCCTTGGTTCCCGCGTGCACCTCTATTGGTGTTTCCCTGCGTGTTTCCTGCTTTCTTTGGGCAATTTTTACTAATGTGCCCTTGCTTTTTGCAGAAAAAACACTTTCCTTTGTTCTGCAACGTCTTTCTTTCGTCAGCTGTGAGGGCGTCCACCCGGGCCGCGTTGACATCCATTGGCACGACGCCGGAGTGCCCACTTGTCCCATGGTTTCCCGTGGTGGTCTGCGGTTGCCCGAGGGCCTGTCGCCAACGCTGCTGCGTGGTTTCATTGCTCTTGCTTTGGTAGGTGCTCAGGCTTGATCGCACCTCGGCCCATAGTTCGTGCTGACGGCGCATGGCGGTGTGCCAGCCATTCATTGTGGTTGGTCGTGGATCAGTTTTCTCCAGCACAGCTTTGTGGAGCCCATCACGTAGTCCTCGACGGAACTGCGTGATAGTGCCGACGTCGTCCTTCCCCCACCCTGCAAGTGCGCGCCAGTGTTCAAACTCGGCGATGTACATGTCCAGGTCGTTGCCTTTCATGCGGCACTGCAATAATTTTTGGTGAGCATTTACTTTTTTTGTTGTGTCAGTAAATGCCACCTCAAAGTCCCTTTTGAATACCTCCCATAGGTGCTCGTCGCTGGGGGTGGTCGCGTTCTGGCCTGTTGTGCGTCGGTCCATATCATCTAGCACTCACTCCACCCAATCGTTGACGTGAGGTCCCCGGATATAACCCAGCGCCAGCCCAACACGATCCAAGGCGGTGTCCATGGCTTTATTTCCTCTATTTGCCATCCTGAAAATGCAAAATTCCCTCAGGAATTGGTCGCTCTTGGATCGGTCACCGTCAAATATGGCCAGGGGGTTTCCCCTGAGTCCTCCACCATTTCCCCCTGCTGTGCCCGTTGTGGTGGAGCCGATGGCCGCTGGTGGTCCTCCCCTGCCTCCTCCACCTCGTGGTCCCGCACTCCATGGCCGCATCCCTGTGAAGACTGGGTTGACCAACCCTGTAGAGCGGATACTGGTAGTTGGGAAGGCTGGGGCTTTCCCTTTCGCTAGTCCAAATATGGAGACGCTGCCAGCGTGTCCCAATGCTTGTGGCGTGATCATTGGTGTTGGCGTGGGTGGATGTTACGACTCCACGGGTCGTTCGTGGCGAAAGCGTAAACCGGGCTACCACAGCACAAGGCAAAGGCAAGCCAAGGGATCTTGAGGCACGTGCAAGGACAAGCACGTGGTCGACTGAGCTAAGCTGATCACGTGAGATGTCACGTGATCGTGAGACAAAAGGTAAGACACGTGATGTGACTTGGTCACGTGAATGGCAGGGCAAGCGTCAGACAGAGGGACTACCGATGTGGCTCCCTAAGTGGACACAAGATAGAGCAGAGTCTTTGCAGCAGACTCTGGTCGGCGTGGAGAGGGAAGCAGGGGTGACCCAAGAGGCTTGGCAATACTCAAGGGGATCTGGCAGACTAGCAGGCAGTGGGCAGGAACTTAGTGGATATTGTACTTGACTTTGACTAAGTCTGAGATGGGGCGTCTCCATCTCAGCTGGCTACCTTATATACATGAGGGCGCTTCTATGTATGGTAAGGATCTCTCAGGCGGCGCAGGCTGGTACTGGTTCTAAGTATAGTAGCTCCACAGAGTGGAGCGCGAGGCTGTATCATACTGCTCCACATAGGGTGGAGCGTGAGTCTAGGAAAGGCGGAGCGAAGTGGCAAAGGTGAGTCATAAGCTAAGAATAGAAGTGGCAACAAGGGGGAATCCCTAGGGGAATCCCTGGCATTAGGCGAAGGCGGTCTAGACTGTGGAGTCATACTCCATCAGCCACTGGCGAGTCATGGCGAGTCAGTATGAGTCATAGGGCATCTATGGAGATCTCCGCCGGAGATCTCCGTCACAGCAAAGTCCGGTATCCTCTTGGCGGAATGCTCTACACCAAGGGCTTGCACTGGAAACTCGGGGCAACGGGCCGGCGGCCCGGGCGGCACGGCGGTCCAGGCGGTACTGCGGACTGGTCTGGCTTTTGGCTATGGACGGCGAGGGATGGCATAACAGTGGACGGCTTCGCGCCACTTCCCTTCCTGCCGCCATGGTCATTGCAGGGGTTTGGCCATATTCGGGCAGGGGAGCTCCAAAGTCCCCAGGATCGATACTGGCCACTTGTTCGACTTGTGCTGACAGCATTCTTTCTTCTAGATCCAGGTTTAATCCTCCTGGCATGGGCGAGTCTCGCCTCCTCACTTTCTTAGCTTCCACCGGGCTGCTGGTCTGTTCTTGTGGCATGTCACTTTCGTCACTGTTTATTCTCTCGATTTCTCGTGGTGAGTGCAAGTCAGTGCGCTTTCTATTTGATGGGTGCTGATCGTCGTATTCTCTCCACCAGCCCACATTTTCCGTTCCTTGGTCGATACGCATGGTCGCCTTGGTGCGATAGCCGGTGGCTCCCCATCGCAACTCGTACCATTGGTTGTTGATGAATTCAATTGGCACTTCTGCCCCTGTCGTGGTGAGGAGGTGATACGCGCTCCTCCCCGGTTCTGCGTATCCCACCCAGTACGCCCCTCCCGCGACGTGCGAGGGGAGGTTGTCTTCTGTACGGGGGTGGATTACCTCCCATCTGTCTCCCGCGAAGTTGATCGTTTGGGTTGACATTTTCTTCTTTGCTGGAGTCTGCCCAGTGTCGGTGCATGTTCTCTCTTCTCAATATCTCTTGAGTGCTGAAAATTCCTTCTGCGATCGGCTCTTCTCGTCTGATTCTGGACCTCCTTCTCGCGTCGTTTAATAATTGCTGTAGCAGTGCTACGTCTCGCGTTAATTCCACTGTGAGGATGTCTATTTCTTGCTGGCTGTGGAATGCTCACGCCACGGCCAGGTCAGTGATGATGCTCCTAATACTCCTTTCTAGGCAACAAAGGATGGCCAAGTCGGTATTCGACAGTCGCACAAGGACGTGAATGAATGAGTCAAAGCGCGCGTATTTGGTCGCCAGTGTGAATGATGATATCTTCAAGATACTCTTGATATTCAAGGCCTAGGAGTTCCAGGCCAAGTCGCAAGAGTTGTACCTTGAGATGTCGAAGGAGTCGGGGAATATTCGTTTATACCGTAGCATGAGATGTCGTCGAGATAGGTTAATACCCCAATCAACAGTTTTTCCTTTTCGCGCACGATTTCGTCTACGACGCTAAGAAGGTATTCTTCATAGATCCGAGCCGCGTCAGGTTCTCTAGTTCCTTTCAGAAGCCTGACAGCGCCAGTGATGAGTTCTTTTTTCTGTGAGATGACTTTATCTGATTCTTGTCACAATTTTTCGATTTTGATGGCTACGAAAATCGAGTGGGACAATCTTGGTTCAGCCAGATTTGGCGGTTTGGGGAGTTTCGGCTTGTGTTAGGCTCACTGGGGCCTGACGCCTGATGAGGCTGACACTGTGTCTCACTCAACTTCAACCTTGGTGGTGTCCCAAGGTCCTGAGGGCGATAAGATAGCAGATGGTCCACACTATCGTTAGATAAGTGAGGATCAAGGCGAGGAGCAGGGCAAGCTTGAAGTAAGACAGTTCGATCTTGAAGTAGATAAGATAAGATCGCAGTTTGACTTCAAGGGAGCTGAGTGGCAACTCGTTTGTGAGCTTGATCTTAGATCGGACTTGATAAGGCCGCAAAGACAAGTCAAATAAAACTTGAGATCTTCAGCAAGAAGATCTCAAACGCAGTCTACAGTGATTGTATGGAATCAAGCCAAAACTGAGGAGTAAGTCCCCAGTTTGCCCCTCTATTTATACATGAACGGGCCCATGTGGGTCCCGCAGTCCTCAGTCACGATCCGGTAGTCATAACAAGCCCTTGGGGTAAGTATGCATAAACGAGGTGAAGTAATAGCCGGTCGGTAATGGTAGTGGGTCAGGAAGTGACAGGGTGATGTCACATCACACCACCGCCCGTTCTGTCCAGGACTCCGGGCCAGAAGTGGTGTGTGTGTGACGCACCCTGTATTGGAATATGAGCCTTCTAACGTAAAATTGTACCTGCCACTTTTTGTCCCTGCACCAGGCCAGCGTGCGTGACATCATCTGTACAGCAGAGGATACAATAGGCAACAAACCTCTCACATGGATGGAACAGTATAATCTTGCAGTGCAATCGACTAAGTGAATGGGAGCAAAAATGCAATTGCTGAGGGAAGTTGAACTTGCCAAGGGGATGAAAGTTCTCGTAACCAACAACATCGCCACTGACTTGGATATCACCAATGGAGCATGTGGAGAAATAATCAAGATGCATCTTACACCCTGATGAACCGCCACTACATTCAGGATCGGTTACACATCTCCACCACATGCCTATTTGCATACTAGTTAAGTTAACACGAATGTGAACATTGGTGTTAGATGATCTTGATGAGAATGTAGTGCCCATCAAACCAGTATCAACAACAGTACAGATAGATGTCTCTGGGATGGGAACAGGCAAAGTTTGACACAGTGTAGTACGGCATCAATTCCCCATTATGGTGGCATATGCATTTACAGATTACCACTCACAAGGACAAACTATCTCACATGTTATCATTGACCTAGCATCTCCTCCATCAGGGTTGCTGTCTCTGTTTAATGTCTCTGTTGCATTATCACGAAGCTCTGGTCAGTCCACAATATGACTGCTGCATGATTTTGATGACCAGCTATTCACACAATCCTTTGAACCAGATCTGCTGAAGGAAGATGAGCAACTAGACATGTTGAATAAGAAATGGGAAGATAGGCGACCGCTTGCAACTCTGGGAATGATCGTAGTTTAATACATATACATGATTAGCATGCCAACATCTGTGAAATCTATCTAGCTTGGCCGGCATTGGTGTGAACTGCTGAACCTGACAATCTAACAGGGATCCAGACCTGACACTGTTCTAGAACAGTTGTCAACCGGATCTTGCTGTGTGGATGAAACAGGTCTTCCGATGTCACAGTCATGCCGACATACGATGCATGATGGCAGTCACCATGATCTAACTGCAAAAGGAGAAAATTGGTTGACAAAGAGACCTTGCTGCTTGCAGCAAGGTAATTTCAATCTCAGAACTTTCTTATGTTTAGTCATCAATGCCCATATAGAGTTCTTTTTTAAAAACTTTGCTTATATAATAGTTAGTTTTCCCCAATATCACTTGTTGAAATATAACACCAAAAATATACAGATCAGAGATTATCTAATACAAAAGAGCGATGGAACCCTGTGTGGGGTACACAGGTGCATTCCTGGCAGGCATGACTGGGTTTGCATGTGCCAGGGCTTTGGTAGCGCTAACCCTCACCCTGCCCCAGAGGTGGGGGTGGGGTGGGTTTGCTGCATGCCAGAGCAGTGTGCACCTCAGGGACCCTGGAGCGGAAGGGGAGGGAGGAATAGGCCACATTTTTGCGAGCAGAAGTGGAAGTGGCGCGTTCAGGGGGGGGGCCAGGGGGGGCTGTGGTGTGTGAGGTGTGCAAGATTGTGGGAGTGTGTGTTGGGGGTTGCTGGGGTTGCTAGGGTCCAGGCGTGTGCAGGTGGGGCATGGCGCTGTGCATGGCCTGATTAATAATACACTTCTGACTAATTGAGGCCCTAACTTAGAAGGCACATCAAGATTTCCACTTATATGGGCATTATTCAATTAGATCTTGCAAGCACATTTGGTGCAACAGTGAAACTGTCTAAGTAATTACATGTCATGTGAGTGGGTCGAGAGTTTGAATTTTGGTCTGATAGTTTTATTGTTTGAGTATGTAAGCAACAAATGCCTGTCGATTAGTAATTATTAACTTGGGATGGAAAAATAAATTTGTATATTTTCGGTGTTATATTTCAATAAGTGATATTGGGGAAAACTAACTATTATATAAGCAAAGTTTTTAAAAAAGAACTCTATATGGGCATTGATGACAAAACATAAGAAAGTTCTAAGATTGAAATAAGAGTGAACACATTTGTCATGAATGAGCGTCTAACGAGTGTCTTAATGTGCACTAAATTAGCATAATTACCACTTTTAGGACATGACTGATTGCAGAGAAAGGCCAACTATGAGTTGGGGAGTTTCCACAGGCAGTCACACCCTCAAAGTAGTTTAGACCCAAAATTAGACACTCGTTTGTGACAAATGCATTCACTCTCATTTCAATCTCAGAACTTTCTTATTGTTAGTCACTAATGTCCATATAGAGTTCTTTTTTAAAAACTTTGCTTACCAAAGCACAAACACTATGCTTACTTAAGATTAATTTTCCCCATTCCCTGAGAAAATTACTAATCAACTAGAAAGGCCACCTCTGGTGGTGGAAACCTTGCTGCAGAAAGTGATGTGGCATAATGTTTCTAAAGATATAGAGGATATGTGAGTGAGGATGGGACCAGAGAGTACCATTCACCCCTATACGAGGGTGTGCTCCTTAAGAGCAATCCTATGCATTACATAATAAATTTATCTTATCTTATCTTATCTTCACTGGTCTGTTGGACACATCCCAACACTCCCCTTCAGACTGACAATAATCCCATCTTAGCTGAGTGTTGCCTATGCTTAGGATGTGGTAATGCTTTGGTTAGGATATCAGTGGTCTGCTCTGGATCTTGGCAGCTCTTGATACACAAGATTCCCTTTTGTACTTTGTCACGCAGCCAATGATATCTGATATCAATGTGCTTCAACTGATTATGAAATTGAGGGTTCTGCACCAATGCAATTGCTCTATTATTATCACCTCTGATCTCTGTGGGAAGTTCTTGAGGGAAGCCCAGCTCGGCATGAAGATTTCTCAACCATACTGCTTCATGTCCTGCTTCAGCTAATGCAATATATTTGGCTTCTGTGGAGGATAGTGCGATGACATTTTGTCTTTTGGAATGCCAGGTGATCACACCTCCACTGGCCATAAAGATGTAACCTGATATGGACTTGTACTCTGCATTTGCATATGCTGCATCTGCAAAACTGTAGAACAAGTTTGGATGATGAGGTATGCTTTTGTATATGATTGCATGCATGTGCATCCCTGACAAGTAATGCAGGATTCATTTCAATGCTGTCACATGCTATATACTTGGGTTCACTGTATAGGATGCTAAGTGGTTGACTGCATAGGAAATATCTGGCCTCAATGCGTTTGCAAGGAATTGTAGTTCACCTAGCAGGTGTGCATAGGAATTACTATGATTTCCCTCGTTGCCATCTGGATTTGGAATCAATGTCACATTGGGGTCTAGCAGCATACCAACTGAGTTCGCATGTTCTAACCCTTTGTGTTTTAATATAGATTCAACATATAATTTTTGTGATATGGTGATTGAATGGGCATCTCAAGTGATCTCGATACCGACGATCTTGGATGGCTCACCCAGATCTGTCATTTCCCATTCTGTGCATAGGTCAGCTTTTATTTGATCCATTAATTTGATTGTTGTTGTGAATAATAATAAATTGTCAACCCAAACAGTGAAGATCGCCAGGTCTGCTCCCAGGTGTAGGATATACACACACAGATCAGAATGCAATTGTGCATACCCATGCCTTTTGGCACCTGTGTCAAGTTCTATGTTCCAGGCTCTACTGGCTTGCCGCAGACCATAAATGGACTTTATGAGAAGGCATACTCTTCCAGTGCTGTCTTCATATCCTTTGGGTTGCTGCATATAGATGTGCTCCTCAAGTATTCCATTAAGGTAAGCTCCTTTGACATCCATTTGTTGTATTAACATATTTTTCGATGCGGCCAACACCAATATGGTGTGGATCATCTCCATGTGGACAACAGGGGAGTAGGTCTTGAAGAAATCATGACCAGGTCTTTGCACATAACCCTTGGCAACTAAACGTGCTTTGTATTTGATGACATTGCCCAGCTTATTTCTCTTCTTGACAAATACCCATTTGTTGGCTATAGGGATAGTGTCTGGTGGCTTGTCAACTAATACCTAAGTGCCATCTTCTGGTGCTGGTCCAATTCCACCTTAATAGCTTTCTCCCATTCAGGCCACTCAGGGGAATCTCTAGCCTCTTGCAGAGTAGTGGGTTCATCTCCAGCAACAATGGCACCATGAACTAGTTCTTCCACCAAATCGGGCTCTCTCTCTTCTTCCTCATTGGAGAAGGGGTCATCAAGATATTTATAATCTTTTCTTATTCCTCGTGTTATTTGAGGTTCACTTTGTATTTCTTCAGCTTTGTCTCTCTTACATTTTTGTCCTGTGCATGTAGTCTGTTTATCCTTGACTTGATGCATGTCACTGGACTCCCCTTGGTCCTGTTGTCTCTCCCCTTCATGTGGAGGGTCATGTGGTATTACAAGGTCCTCAGGTGGAGATGGAGAAGATGCCTTAGGTGGGGTCAAGAAGAAATGGAAGTTTTGAGTGGTGAGTATTTTACGTGTTTCCATGCTATAATATTTAATTGATTTCAAACCCTCATCATAACCAACATATGTGCACCATTGTGATTTCAGCTGCAGTTTGTGAGGTACCTTTTGTCCTTGCAACACTATCCACACAGGTGTGCCAAACTCTCTCAGGTGAGAAATATTTGGTTTTATATTATGCCATAACTGATAAGGCATGTGGTTTGGTATGGCTTTAGTGAAGGATTGATTTCAAATGAATGCTGCATGCACTACTGCAGGCTCCCAGAGGAATTCTGGTAATTTGCTAGCAATTAGCATTGCATGTGTGAGTTCCACTAGAGTACAGTTCATGCATTCAGCAACACCATTCTGTGATGGTGAGTATGGTGCGGTCATCTGGATGTAGGGTGTGACACGGGTTTTTGCTGATTTGCTTTCCCACGGCCCCTGGAAGGTCCAGTTTTGGATGAAATTCTTAGTTGAGGAGTGAAACTGATAGAGAATTGATTGAGCTATATCTCCACCAAATCTCAACTGATTTGGATGATTATTGGTGTGTCAGGAAGCAAAACACTGTGGAAAATTGTGCAGTTTCTCAACCCACACGGTTTTTCGCAGTGTTTTGCTTCCTGACACACCAATAATCATCCAAATCAGTTGAGATTTGGTGGAGATATAGCTCAATCAATTCTCTATCAGTTTCACTTCTCAACTAAGAATTTCGTCCAAAACTGGACCTTCCAGGGACTGTGGGAAAATGTTTAAGCCAAAACCCATGTCACACCCTATCTGGATGTCAATCCCATGTTCACCACACCAATTTTGAAGATTTTCATTTATAAATTCCTTTCCATGATCGACATGTATTGTGTGTGGTGGTTTCTCATGTGTAGTCAGGTGCGTTAAATAATTTTTGACATATTGTGCAGCCTGATCTTTTGTTTTAAGAAATTCCACCATAACATATCATGCACGGTTGTCAATGAAGAGAATATAATATTGGTGACCATTTATAGAGGTGACATCGTACTTTCCCCAGAGATCCATGTGAGTAAGTTCTTCAGGTTTGGTATTGCATCTTTCTATAACACCAAATGGTTCAGTGTGTTGCTTCACCTGAATACAAGCAATGCAATCCAGTTTAGGCAATGAGACATCAACATTGAAACCGTCAACCATCTTGCAGTCATATAGGATCTGTAAACCACTATAGCCGACGTGCCCAAATCGCTTGTGCCACATCTCCCAAGTTTGCAGAGGTACATTAGTGTTAAATGTTGTGTCTGTTGCCTGCTGCTTATGCTGATCACTATCAGGAAAGCATACTTTAACATCAAGTTTGTAGAGATTGTTACACATTTTTGTTCCTGCAACAACACATTTGCCATCATTCGTGAGAAGCATTAGGATACCATCCCATGCCATATATTTGTGACCATCGCGTTCCCATCAGCTGAGTGAAAATAAGTTCGTATGATTTGTGGGAATGTACAACACATCAGTGAGCATCAACAGAGTTGTGCATCCATTGAGAGTTGATATTATTGCTGTTTGCAGAAAAGCTGGCGGTGGCGCAAATATTGATAAATTTGACACATATTTTTGTTCAGGCTGTAACTCACAAACTACTGGATGAAACCACTAACATGTATAGAGCTTTTTGATCCTCTAATTTGGGGCTAGACAGCCCCATTGTCTATTTTGAGATTGGTTGAGAAATAAATGAATTAAAGCCAGATTGGCTTGAAAACACATTGGCAGGCTGTAGCACCACAACACCAACATAATTCTAAGTTCTAAAAGCTGTAACATACTTGGGTACATGCTATGCAGTGAGCCCCAGCAAAATAGAAGTGGTCTAACCACTGGAATTGAGTCATTATCAATAAGGAAATAGACAGGTTTTGAACCTGCACAAGTCATGAGTATGGGTAGATACTGGTGTGCATATGGGTACTAAAACACATTCGGATTCCCATTCGCTTTCAAACAAGCCTAAGAACAGTCAAAATGGTTGAGAAATGGTGGAGATATGGTCAAATTGATTATATTCACTGTTTTCATCATATCTCAGTCAAAACTCAACCAATTTAGCTGTTCTTAGGCTTGTTTGAAAGAGAATGGGAATACGAATGTGTTCCAGTACCCATATGCATACCAGTATCTACCCATACTCATGAATCATGCAGGTTCAAAACCTGTCTATTTCCTTATTGATAATGACTCAATTCCAGTGGTTAGACCACTTCTATTTTGCTGGGGCTCACTGCATAGCATGTACCCAAGTATGTTACAGCTTTTAGAACTTAGAATTATGTTGGTGTTGTGGTGCTACAGCCTGCCAATGTGTTTTCAAGCCAATCTGGCTTTAATTCATTTATTTCTCAACCAATCTCAAAATAGACAATGGGGCTGTCTAGCCCCAAATTAGAGGATCAAAAAGCTCTATACATGTTAGTGGTTTCATCCAGTAGTTTGTGAGTTACAGCCTGAACAAAAATATGTGTCAAATTTATCAATATTTGTGCCACCACCAGCTTTTCTGCAAATGGCAATAATTGTACTGTTCCACAACCTTGCGCCTTTGTTTTCACATTGCCTATGCTGGTTACAGGTATACTGTTAACTGGCTCGTAAGTGTCAAAGAATTCACACCAATTGGCAACATGCATTGTAGTTGCGCTATCAGCCACCCAATCGTAATAGATAAGTTGTTCATCAATTTGATCGCTATTGTAGACATTTTGGCAGCTATCAAAGTTATAAAACTCTCCTTCATCTTCCAAAGGGATAAACTTATTCTCCTCCAGTATTACTGGTGGGTTAACATTTTGGGAAGGAGTGTCGGCAGCCAGTATGATATGTGCCATCTCCTCACCTGTTTTGGTTTTGTTGGCTTCCTCCTTGCACCAGTGTTTTCTCAGATTTTCACCATGCGAGTGATTGTCAGTTCCATTTTCCCAACAATGTGATGCATGATGTCCAAAGCATTTGCAAATGCTACATTTTGCTTGTCCAAGCATATGACAGTCCTCAAGATTGTGATTGTCATGATTGCACAGTTTGCAATATTTTTTTGTATTGGATTTGCCTTTTCCTGACTTGTCCAATGAAATGTGACTTGCCAAACTACCTGTATGTTTATTCTTTGGCTTACAAGAAGTGGTAGCATTCTGCATGACTTCCGAAGCCGGTGCAGAGGTGTTCTTGGAGGAAGAATTGAAGTCACATTTGCACATCTTGCATCAATGATATTCCTCCTTCAAGATACCGATGATTTGATTTGCAGTAAGATGACACCTTGTTTGTTCACCTCCACGAGCAATGAAGTCAATATAAGGATTTAGGAACACATCCCACGAAGGGGGAAGGGATCCTGTAATGATAATACAAAAGAGATGGTCAGTAAACTTGAAATCCTCATCCTCAAGGAAGTTGATCTTCTCCCAATATTCCTTGAGCTTGTTTAGATGCTTGGGGATATTGTCACCTTTCTGTGCATACATGTGAAATAGATTCTGCAAATACAATGCAGCAGCTTCGACTCCTTGTGTCACATGCACAGCATCCAGATTTGTCCACATCTGGTGTGAAGTTTTCGCCTGAAGCACATGGATATTTTGTCTGTACATAATATTCTTCTGGATCAACATCTTGGCATAACTGTCATTAAAATGCCAGTTTGCCTCATGTTGACGATTTGTGCCTTCTCTGGGACACAGAACACGTCCCTGGATGTAACAATACACAGTGGACATTTGGAGTACAGTTACCATCTGCCCGTGCCAGACTGCCCAGTTTGTATCATCAAGTTTTTCAGAGACTTTTGTGTACACAGTATTGTCTGGATTTTTGATGCATTCATAGTCTGAATTCTCATCCTCCTCTTTGAAGTGATGAAAAGGGGAAGTTTTCAGAGGATCATCATCCTCCAGATCACTATCAGGGGGGAGGTTGTTGTTATCGTCCTCAAGTTCCTCGATTTGCACCATAGTGCGCAAATAGGGGTTGGATGTAAACGTGCTAGATTTGTTGTCTGAGTGTGCAGAGTGATACAAGATTGAGAGGGTCCTCTGTCTAGGTGACAGGGCCCATAATGTTACATCTCCCCTGTGGACTACATGGACCATTTTCCTTCTTGCTTTGACTTGTGCTCGCTTACTGTATGATGTGGTGCCTGTGGAGTGCACGGATGACTCATGTGGAGCAATGTGGCCATCGCTCCACTACTATACTTAGACCGGATCTTGGACTGACTCACTACCCACATTATGACTTAGGTAGTGATTAGCACGTGCCCCCTTGTAGCTCCCTATATAAGGAGCCCTCTTTGTGCCTGTCAAGCCTTAAGCTTGACTTAGTTTCTTAATTGAGACTTGACCTTGCTTGTTCACTTGAGCCTGCTGCTCTAAGTTGCCTTCCATCGCCCTCTTGCCTTAGTGCTCGCTCAGCACTACTCTGCCTCACTCTCATGCCCCTCTAAGTTGGCTGCAACAACTTAGCTTTGAACCTTGAAGTCACAAGCACCTGTGACTTAGCTGTTCTACTCCAAAGAGTCTGCTTCACTCCTGCACCATTGAGACCACCAAAAGTGTCTTGCTCAGAACCACGTGCTTGTTGCCCTTGCACGTGCTCACTCTTGCCCATGCCTAGTTGCACAAGTCATGCTCATGGCCCCTCAAGCCATAACATAAGTCAAGCTTCCTCTCTACTATGTCTACAGGAGCCGCCCTGGATGATGCTGCCTTTGCTGAATGCCTTTAAGAGCTTGCCAGACGCCGCCTCCACATAGAACATTGGAGATCTTATCTAGATGTCACCATCTACAACCACAATGCTGTTTGCCACCATACCTGCTCCAGAGGAGCCACAGAAATACACCTCTCCCTACTCATTGAAAGAGACATCTTTTGCCACATTGACCAGGAGTGGCAAGGAGAATTTAACATGCTAGAAGCTGCCCTCACCATCTTAGAACTATCTCTGACACCCTAGAGTCTGCTCGATGGCACGGACTGACCGGACTGAGAGAAATCATGCCAGATAGCCTCCTTGACACCATATAGTGGACCCACCACCTGCTTGATCAAGCAAGAGGTGACACCATCCACCACAGCTGCAAGTGTACTTGGCTTTGCGACAGGGGACCCAACCACCACCACCACCTTCTAAACCAGCTCATTAGCAAGCTTGAGAACTTTGCACGTGTACTAGACTTTGTCTGTAATGCCTTCTTTGAAACAGCAGGCTTCCCCCTCCAATAAGCAACCCTGGAAGAGATCAGGCTCGCACTTACACTAGGAGCCAGGACAATACCAATCAGAAGGGAAGATGACCTCCCCAATTACATTAAAGGAGAAGCCTATTGGAGAAGAAATGACACAGATGACTACTGGTGCTACCACATCTGCCTCTTCACCCCACTAGGCATCAGAGAAAGACCTATTGAATACCTCAACGATGACTGGTACCTCATAACCTATGATTAAGGAAGCTATTGGATGCATGTGGATGCCATCCTAGAGCTAGAACACGCCAACAAAACTGGACTAGAACATAGTTCACTCAAACCAGACTCCCTAGAACCAATCAACATTGACCCAGCCAGCCCTGGTCACACCTCATCTGCCTTTCACAGCACCAGTGAAGGTGAAGAACCCACACCAGTACCACAAATCATCTCACCACTAGAAGAGTTCATCAGCACTGGACTCCAGGACGTAGCAATGCTACAAGGAACACACCCACTCCAGCCAGAGACCCAAGAAACACCCCAGCTCCTACAAATTGCCCACACAGCAGCCCAGCCAACTGCACCACCCCCCATCCTCCACCAGCCACAGCCACCAGCACCAGTAGCCCCAGCCATGGCTGCAGTTGCCCCACCAAGAAATGACAATGGTGCCACCAGAAATAAGCCTACCACCTTTGAAGGGGACTGAAGCAAAAGCAACAACTTCCTCAGGGAGTTTGGCTACTACAGGATCCTCCACAGCACCTTGGAAAACATCACCATCCCTTACAATTAGTGTATGGCAGGGGTAACCCTGGGGTATTTTTTTGCTACCCTTACCCCTACCCCTGAAAA